>LZPO01108686.1:0-12751 GCA_001675575.1 Neotoma lepida
GCTCCGCTAATACTGTTAAAAGGGTCATCATTCAAAGGAGTGGCCCCAGAAGCATTTTAATCATCAGAGAGTGGCACCCCAACAGGCTGCCTCCATTATGGGGACTTAACCTAGAGTGCTGACACNTGAAGAGCAACCTGAGGTCCTCTAGTGGCTTGCAGGTGTACCTGAAACACACAGCTTCAGGAGAGTGTGTTGTAGTCTCAGAGATTTCAGTAGCTGTCTAGAACTTGACACAAATGTGATGGATCCAGACATCTAATTCTACAACCCAAACTGCCATGGGAGTGGACAGGAAAACAGAATATGGACCCTCCCATAAAGGATGAGCATGGCCTTTATTGGGATCTGGTATTTTGAATAGTATCAATTCCAGAGCAAAAGAGGTAAGGGCCCTGTTTCTTCTTCCTTGCAAAGTTCTGTTTGTAGCTCTGACAGGATCTGTTGAAATTTTGTCAGGTGGGTGACATGGGTGATATGTTTGGTGGTTTCATGGTCCAGTACAAGATCATTAGTGAGGAAGGACCTACCATATAGAGCCTCAAATGGTGTAAAGACCTGGTAACTAGGCATATTCTGAGATCTGAACAGGGCTAGGAGCAATAGTTTGGCCCAGGGAGATTGAGTCTCCTGAATTAGCTTTTTTTAGGTTTCGCTCTAGAAGATCATTAGCCTTTTCTATCTTTCTAGTGGACTGGGGTTACCACACAACATATAATGTTATCTGATTAATATAGTCTCCAGTTACCATAATAATAGTAGTAGGTTTCCTCCGAAGATCTATGACATGTCTAGCAATGGGTTCTTGGCCCCAGTAATGGTGCTAGCTATGGGTTTCAATTTTCAGAGAGTGCTTCAATCAAATCAGAAAGTGGTTGATTACTCCTGTAACATTTTGTGACATGGTTGCACAAATGGACATGTCTCCAGACCAGTTATTGTTGTATCTCATAGGGTTTACAGCTAGGTAAGACTGGTGATCAGTTTTCTCCTTTGCTAGCAAGCATATCATTTTCCAGTGCTAGGAAAGCTAGCAACTAGGGATGAATCTTCAAGGTAAGTACCAGCTTGATTTCTCTATGATTTTATTTCTCTATGACTCAAGTGTGTGGTGTCTTCAGCAATAGGGTCTTACTGTCATTTCTGAACAGCTATTTTATCTGTATCATTTTAGTCTCTCCTCCCACCCTTTTTTGAGACAATATCACTCAATAGTCCATTCTGGCCTCAAAATGTAGTAATCATCCTATCTCACCACTCCCAACTTCTTAAAAAGTATATATAAGTACATATACATATATATGTACATATACTATTTCTTTTCATTCTAACCACTTAACACTAATAAAGCTGTATGTTTACATAAAATCTTATTGTGCTTCATTTCAAAATGCCTTTATTTTCTGAGTTTGATTTTTATTTCATTTATTTATTTGTTTGGTGTAGGATAGACTAAAGACATCTTCTTACCTTGAAAGAAAACATGACTGTACCTCTGAGTATTGACTTGATGCTTTAAGCCAATTTGTGCCTTACTTCCTTCCACTGGCATCCCAGTGTAGGACTGATGCTTGTTTGCCTCCCTGTCTCCACCTCCTCTCTTCCTTATCTCCACTCTTATGTCCAGACCTGTGTCAGCTAGATGCCTGTTGTGTTNGGTCAACAGAGAAAATGTGAGGTGACTAGAGAGTGGAAGAAACCACTGTATTCTCCTCCTCTCTTCCTGCTTTTGGCACAGTTCCCTGAAGCAACTGTTCCATAAGAGTATGGAACAGGCCTACTAGGGACTTAGCCATTGGTTCAGAAATACCACCTCCTAAGCAATGAATTCTGGAAATAACAGCTTCTCCCTCCTATCTGTTTAAAAGTGTAAAGGCTTCTTCTGGTGGCTAATCTTGGATTCCTTAGAGTTTTTCCCATCACTCATGCAGTGGATTCCTTGTATCAAATACTTTGAAGTAATTATTACAGTTTCTGTTTTGAGCTTTGCACATGTTTCAATTTTATGTTTCAATAGGAGTCTTAACTCTTTACAAGAAGAATGATTTTTCCCCATAGAAAATTAATCACATTAAATTTAAATATGCCTGCTCCTCTAGTTGGCTTAACTAAAGTCATTATTTTTCTACTCTATATTCAAAATACTTGTTCCCCACAACAATCTTTCCAGCTTCAGAACAGTTTGATATCCGTCTTCTGGAGTCACATATTTAAAGGTGTGCAATGATTTGTTTTTATATTTACTTATTTATTTTGATTTTTGAGATAAAGTTTTCTGCATAGCCCAGAGTAGCTTTAAACTTGTGATCCTCAATCCTCTACCCTCTTTGCTTCTTGAGTGCTGGGCTTATATAGGGTTATAAATATATGCCGTTTTATCCAGGCTGTTCAGCCAGCTTTGTGTTGTTTATTTTGAAATCAATTTTCATACAGTTTTTTANATTTCTTTTATTTGTTGATCTGTAATATTACATTTTTTCTAAAAGTTTTCATTCACATTAGTATTTCCATTTGATCTATCTCTTTAAAATTTTATTAATAAGTTTGTTCTTTGACAACTTCATATATGTATATAATCAATTTTAATTACTCTCTTCCCCAATCTTCTTTTATCTCCCTCCCAATCCTATCAATTGTCTCTCTTCCTTACGGTCCCTTTCCCAGACTCATAACTTTGAGTTTTGTTTTGTGACCAGTTTAATTTAGTCAGCACCATTTGTGTGACCATTGGATCAGACAGCCATTGGTGCCTTGAGAAGTCACTGGGTATACAACTAAAGACAATAATGAATGCTCACTCTGAATATATCAGAAGAAAGGGGTTCAGTAGTGAGGGGTTTGGCACCGTGAAGCCCTTCCTCTCTATGTGACTGACTGTATATGGGCCCATTTTTGTGAAGAACCAGTAGAGACATCTGAGGAAAAAGAAGCTACTCTGATTAAGTCTGATAATAGTGTTTATTCTGATTTATGGTTCAGGAGTAGAGTCCACCATGCAGAGGAAGCATGGAGGCAGCAGCGAGAGTATAAAGCTAAGAGATCACATCTTCAACTACAAACACAAAGCAGGTAGAGAGAACTAGAATTCTCAAAGTCTGTCTAACTCCAGCAAAGTTCATCTCCTAAAGCTTCCATATGCTTCCCAAATAGTGCCACTAACTAGGGAACAAGTGTTCAAATTCATGAGCCCAGTGGGAGACATTTATATTCAAACCACTTCGCCATTTCAGTCATGTGGCTTTAGAGTCATGAAGGTTACTGGAGTAAAGGAGTTGTGGAATCTTCCTCTGCAGTTAAGGAAATCCTCTGAGACCAGGTATTCATCGGGGAAGTCTGTACATGGAGAGATCATTGTGTGAAGCTATGGGAGTAAAGCCTGTATTATGGTAGAGACCTCAAGATGTTAAAAGTGACAGAGTTGTGGAATGTTTGCAAAGAAGAGCTGCAAACGGAGTGGAACCAACCCAGGAGGGAGAAGCATGTTGCAGTCAACAAAGCTGAAAGGAGTTGGAGATCTGAAGAATGCCTTGACATCAGACACAGAGATGGGGAGTTTGGAGTCTGCCAGCTGGTTTTCAGTCTTGCTTTGGTCCAGTATTTCCTCACTATGCTCCCTTTCTTCCATTTTGAAACAATAATGTATATCCTGTGCCATTGTGTGTTGGAAGTATGTGATCTGCTTTTTCATTTTGATTTTACATGGGATTACATTTAAGAGATTGCATAAGTCTCAGAAGAGACTTTGGACTTTGGACTTTTATATAGTGCTGAGACTGTTATAGACTATGGGGATTTTTGAAGTTGTACTGAATGCATTGTGCATTTTGCTATGGTTACAAGTCTTTGGGGACCAGGGAGTGTAATGTGGTGATCTGAATGAAAATGACCCCCATAGATTCATAGGGAGTAGCATTATTGGAGGTGTGGCCCTATTAGAGGCATTATATCACTGGGGGTGGNCTTTAAAGTTTCAGAAGCTCAAGTCAGTCCTAGTGGCTCACTCTCTCTTCCTGCTGTCTGCTGATCTGAATGTAAAATTCTCAGCTACCTCTCCAACACCATATCTGCCTGCATGCTGCCATTATTCCCACTATGATGACAATGGACTAACTTCTGAACTGTAAATTAGCCCAAATTAAATACTTTCTTTTATAATTGTTTCCATGATCATAGTGTGTCTTCACAGCAAAGAAACCTTAACTAAGACACATAGTTGAAAGACAAAAGAAAAACTTCACATGGTAATAAAAGGCTAGAAGAAATTGTGTTCATCAAACCAGCCCTACAGAGAATACTGCAAGTAGTTCTCTGGACTGAAGAGAAAATAAGCAAAGTTAGAAGGAAGCTTATCTCTTTTGCTCACTTGGGCTTCCTTCTGACCATCTAGTTGTTTTGCCCTATTGTTTCTGCTGCTGCTAATTGCTTTGTGATGGCAGTACCATNGTTTCCAAGCTTTCATGCTGCAACAGGAACCAGCAACTCTCCAGGAACCCTCTGGACTTCTGGCATCAGATTGGGACAACTGCAGTACCCTGCCATGGGGACTGAAAAACTACAGGTTGTTACCCTCCAGAAAGAGAAAGCTATCATGGGACTATTCTGTTGAGTCATTCAACCCCAAAGATGAGTGACTAATCGGTGCACAGCTTCTCCGGTGTGATTTGGCTGTTACTATTTTAAGATGTAATAAATTGGTTCTGTTCCTCTAGAGAACCCTCACTAAAAGAGTGTCTATGTAATGCTTGTTTGTTTAGTGTCTATATGATATCAGTGTGGTTAGTGTCTATGTAATGGTAATGTGTTCGTAATAGTAATATGTTTAAACTTAACATGGCAGCAATCATTTATTTATTGTGCATGTATTTATGCATCATGCTGTCTAAAAATAGAAACAGATATATATATATATATTAAAAACCTATCTGAATAGCATGCAAATAGAACTTGTGGTTTAAAATAAAAATCACATCTCATACTTGCCAGGGAACCAGGTAGGTAGNCTTAAGATCTTCATTATTCCCTCCATTTCTCCAGACCCAATCCCTTCGTCTCATGCAACAGAACACCTGCTGCAGCCTTCCCTGCCCCCACCCCACCCTCATCTCCTGTGGATCCCACAGACCTTCCCCTCTTAGCTCCCTCTCCCCACTTTTTGCTTTATCCCAGGCCCTACTCCAGCAGGCAGCTGCTGCTAACCTGAAGGCCACTCCTGCCAGGGAAGCAGGTAGGCTGTCTGTAGATCTTCCTTTCTCCTTTTGTTCCTTTAGATACAACCCTAGTCTCATCCCCAATGCCATGGCAGACCCTTTGCAGTGAACTCTCTTCACTGCTTCCCTCCATTCCAAAGGATATGAAATAAGCAGATCCTGGTTGAACACTCTGGTCTCCTTCCTCCTGTGAACCCCTTCACACCTCTAGCATATCCCCATTCCTAAGTGTTAACTCCCAATATCCAAAATCACATTTTTACCTGGAACCCCCAGTGACCACAAGTATCAAATCCAAAGAAAATTTCCTACCAGGAAACACACAGGCATCACATTCTTCAAAAATACACAGAGAAAACAGAAACTAAGGAAACAGAAACACACACACACACACAAAAGACAAATCCAGAAATCAGCACTTAGACCTATAATCATCACAATCCCAGATGCCTACATGCCAGCACAAAAACATAATAACAACCATGGCAATATATCTCCACTAGAGACACAGCCCAGTTTTCCTATCACAGCAGGCCCTGAATATTCCAACATAACTGAAGTACAAGTAAAGGACCTTAAAACTGCCTTATGACGATGATAGAAGTCCTTAAGAGGAAGTTATAGTCACTTAAAGAAATGCAGGAAAACACAAACAATAGTGTGAGGAAATAAAGAAATCCCTTAAAGAAATCCAGGAAAGCACAAACAAATAGTGGAAGGAAAAATGAATAGAAAAGTGTTTAAGACCTGAAAATGGAACTGGAATCAATAAAGAAAACCAACTGAGGGAATTCTGGAAATGAAATTTAGAAATTGGAACAGGAACTACAGAGGGAAGCTTCACCAACAGAATACATAAGATAGAAGAGAATCTCAGTTGTTGAAGATAAAATAGAAGAAATGGACACATGTATCAAAGAACATGTTAAACCTGAAATCCTCCTGACACAAAACATCCAGAAAATCTGGGACACTATAAAAGAACAAACCTAAGAATAATAGAAATAGAGGAAAAAGAAGAAAACCAGCTCAAAAGCCCAGAAAATATTTTCAATAAAATCATAGAAGAAAATTTTCCTAGCCTAACGAAGTGGATGCCTATAAAGGTACAAGAAGCATACAAAACACTAGAATGAAAGAGAACNGAAAGATACATTGGCACATAATAAAACACTAAACATACAGAACAAAGAAAGATGTAAAAGCTGCATGAGAAAAAAAAAGTAACATATAAAGACACACCAATTAGAATTACACCTGACATATCAGTGGAGACTCTAAAGGCCAGAAGGGCCTGGGCATCCTTCCTGAAGATTCTAAGAAACCACAGATGCCAGCCCAGACTACTAAACCCAGCAATACTTTTAATCACCATAGATGAAAAGAATAAATAGTTCATGACAAAGTCAAATTTAAACTATCTATCTTCAAGTCCAGCCCAACAGAAGATGCTAGAAGGAAAACTAGGACATAAGGTGGTTAATCATGAAAACACAGGGAACAAATAATCTAAGACCAGAAAACTCAAAAGAAGGAAAGCACACACACATACACACATTCATACACAGATTACCATCATCTATCAAAATAACAGGAATCAACAATCATTGCTCATTGATATTTCTCAATGGTCTCAATTCCCCAATAGTAAAACACAGACTAACAGAATGGAACTAAAAATAGGATCCATCCTTCTGATGCATCCAAGAAACACACTATAANATAACAAACATCAAGGATTACCTNAGGGTAAAAGTTGGAAAAAGATATCCCTAGCAAATGGACCTAAGAAACAAGCTGGTATACCGATTTTAATGTCTAATAAAAAAGGCTTCAAACCAAAACTAATCAAAATAGATAGGGAAGGACACTGCTTTACTCATCAAAGGAAAAATCCACCAAGAGGACATTTCAATTCTGAATATTTATGCCCCAAACACAAGGGTACCCAAGTTGATAAAAGAAACAATACTATATCTTAAGTCACATCTTGACCCTCATATACTGATAGTGGGAGACTTCGATACCCAACTCTCACCAATGGACAGGACATTCAGACAAAAACTAAACAGAGAAACGCTGGACCAGGTATTATAAACCAAATGGACCTAACATATTTACAGACTATTTCACCTAACACAAATGAATACACCTTCTTCTCTGTACCTGATGGTTCTTTCTCCAAAATTGGCCACATACATAGATACAAAGTCTCCACAGATACAAGAAAATTGAAATAATTTCCTGCAACCTATTAGACTACCATGGATTAAAGCTGGATACCAATAACAACAGAAACAACAGAAAGCCTACAAACTCATGGAAACTGAACAACTCTCTACTGAATGAAAAATGGCTTAAAATAGAAATTAAGCAAGAAATTAAAGACTTTCTAAACTTGAATGAAAATGAATACACAGCACATCCAAACTTATATAGAGAATATATGAATACACAGCATATCAAACATATATATATATATAGAAAGAGAGAGAGAGAGACAATGACAGAGACAGAGACAAAGACAGAGATAGGAAAACTGTAGAATAAAAAGAAGTAATCACACCCAAGAGGAGTAGAGAGCAAAAAGTAATCAGAGGGCAGAAATTAATAAAACAGAAACAAAAAGAGCAATACAAAGAATCAATGAAACAAAGAGTTGGTTGTTTGAGAAAATCAACAAAATAGACAAATGCTTATCCAAACTAACTAAAAGGTGGAGAATATTGAAATTAACACAATCAGAAATGAAAAGGGGGACAAAACGACAGACACTGAAGAAAACCAGAGAATCATAAGCCTTTATTTTAAAACTTCTGTGCTGCACAAAGTTGGAAAATATGAAAGATATGGATAATTTTCTCAGTAGGTACAACTTACCAAAGTTAAATCAAGATCAGATAAGTAAATTAAACAGAACTATATATATAACCCCTAGGGAAATAGAAGGAGTCATTAAAAGTCTCTCAAACAAATATGTAGTGGTATTTGCTCTTGACCCATGACCTTGGGCTATATGGCCCGAAGGAGGAGGTGCTTCTTACCTTGTACAGACCACTTAAAAGGAAAGGGAGAGGGGTCACAANGAGGCTTTTTTTTGGGGGGGGGGCTGAGCAGACACTGGATGGCCAGGTGTATTTGTGTGGGTGCTGGGAATTATAAGTAGGTACTGTGAAGGCAAATTTTTCTCTATCCTTTTCATGTGGAGGTATTGTAAAAAAAAAGTCTTTTAAGTCAATAACTGTAATAGGTCATTCTTTAGGTAACAGAGAGGGTAGGGGCATCCCATTCTGTAGGGAGCCCAGAGGCTGAATATTTTATTAATGGCTCTCAGATCTGTGTGCATTCTCCATTTACTAGATTTCTTTTTAATAACAAATACAGGAGAATTCCAAGGGCTTGTTGATTCTTCAATATGTTGAACATTTAACTGCTCCTGAACCAGCTGTTCTAAGGCTTGTAGTTTCTTTGTGTCACAGGCCATTGTCCAACCCAGACAGGTTTATCAGATTTTCCTTCTCAGGTCTTTGATGGGTTGAAGACTAGATAGTCACAGTTATAATCCTCTCATATCTTAGCTAAGAACATTTTAGAACAAGTTGGAATCTTCAGGATAGGACAGGTATTGTAGTAATCTCAGTAATTTGCCATTTACCTATGACCTGGACATTTAGCATGTGTGTTTTGTTTGATGTTGTTCTTGTTGGTTGTAGTTCCATTTTTTGTTTATGTTATCACACTGTGTTTTTCCTGGAAAATACTTGATAATCATTCTTAGTGTNTATAGTTTGCATTAGATTTAGAACCTTCTTATTTAGACAAAAAGGGGAAATGTAGTGGTATTTGCTCTGCCATACGGCCAGAAGGAGGTGATGCTTCTTGCCCTTGTATGTGATCCCTTAAAAGGAAAGGGAGAGGAGTCATGAGGCCCCTTCTCCCTGCTTCCTGCTTCCTGGTGAGACTGAACTGCCAGGTGGATTTGCTGAGGTCAGGGCAGAGGACGACTTCAGCTGTCTACTTGGTTCTGTATTTGTGAGTGTATTTTCTCAATTTATATCCTAATAAATTCCCTAATACTCCTTAAGCAGACACCCATAGATTTCTCGCATTACAAACAAACAAAAAATCCTACAACCAAATTGTTTTAGCAAAGAATTCTACCAAAATTTCAGAGTTGACGTCAATACTCCTCAAATTATTCCATAAAATAGAAACAGAAGGAACAGTGCTCAATGCATTTTTGAGGCCACAGTTACACTGACAACCAAACCATGTAAAGACCCAACAAAGAAAGAGAATTGCAGGCTAATTTCCCTATGAACATAGATGTTAAAATAGTCAATAAAATACTTGCAAATAGATTCCAAGAATATATTAAAAAGATCATCTACCATCGTCAAGTGAGCTTCATCCTAGAGATGCAGGAATGGTTCAATATATTAAAATCTAAATATAAATCCACACACCTATGGACACCTGAATTTTGATAAAGAAGCCATAAATACACTGAAAAAAAAAAGACAGCATCATCAACAATCAAATTGGATGTCTGCATGCAGAAAAATGCAAATATTTATCACCCCCCCATATAAAACCCAACTCCAGATGTATCAAAGACTTCAACATAAAACCAGATGCATTGAATCTGATAGAAGAGAAATTGGGTAATATCCTTGAATGCATTGGCACAGGAGGAGACTTCCTGAACATAACACTAATAGTGTAGACACTAATATCAACAATCAATAAACGAGATCTCATTAACAGGACACATTTGGACAAAGTGGAAGCCTATAGAATGGTAAAAGATCTTTATGAACTCCACTTCTGATAGTGGCCTAATATCCAAAATATATAAAAAACTAAAGAACTAGATATCAAAAATAAACAAACAAACAACAAATAATCCAATTGAAAAATGGGGTAGATAGAGAATTCTTAATAGAGGAAACTCAAATATCTGAGAAACACTTAAAGAAATGTTNAACATCCTTAGCCATCAGGGAAATGCAAATTAAAACTACTTTGAGATTCCATCTCATACCTGTCAAAATTGCTACAATGAAAAACACAAGTGACATCTCATGCTGGCAAGGATATGAAGAAGCAAGGGGAACACTTCTCCATTGCTGGTGGGAGTACAAACTTGTACAGTCACTATGGAAATCAATATGGTAGGTTCTCAGAAAGTTGGGAATTAACCTACCTGAAGATCCAGCTACACCATTCTTGAGCATATTCCCAAAGGACACTTCATCCTACCACAAGGACAATTGCTCAGCCATGTTCATTGCTACTCTATTGATAATAGCCAGAAACTGGAAACCACCTAGATGTCCCTCATGAGAAAAATGGATAGAGAAATATGGTAATATTTACTCAATTGTTAAAAAAAAATAACATCATGAAATTTGTAGGCAAATAGATGAAACTAGAAAAAAATCATCCTGAGTGAGGTAAACCAGACCATAAAGATAAATAGGTATTTATTCACTTATATGTGGATATGAATGATAACCAGCCTACAATCCATAGACCCAGAGAGGTTAGGTATAGAGGAAGGAACTAGACAAGTTGATCTCCCTGTGACAGGGAAATAGAGTAGATTTTATGGGTGGGCTGGAGGCATTGGAGGGTGACAGGAACATGAGGATAAGAGAGGGAGGAGAAATAGAGTTGAGGGAAGGAATGTGGGGAGAGAGAGATGTAATTGAGAGGCATTTGAGGGATGATATGGAAACATAGTGCAGTGGAAACTTCCTAAGACATCTGAAGGCAATTATAANGAGGTCTCCTAATAATGGGGAAGATGAATTTCCAACTGGCTATCTCTTGTCACCAAACTAGACTTCCAGTATCTGGACTGGCGTGTGGTTCAATTGAGTTTTTGGCCAAGGAGGTCACATAGAAATCCCTAAATAACCCAAGCTGTTGCCAAGACAGTGAGTTGCTCTCTACAAATTGACAGCTGGGCCCCACTACTGAGGACCATACCCAAACAACTCATTGAATATGAAGAAGTCAAGCTGGTGCCTACATGGAGCTGTCACCCTTATATTCTAGTGGATTTGGTGNGGGAAGATAACTGCAGGCTATCAAAGAAGAAATACAAACATTAATGCAGCCACAAAACCTTTGACCTACAATCTGTCCTTTCTGCTAGAAATGCTAGGGTAATGCTGGCATAGAACTTGTGGGAGTGGCCATCCAATGTCTGATTTGTCTTAAGGTCAACTCCTTGAGATGGAACTCATATCTGACACTGTTTGGTTGACCAAGAACCAGAGGCTAGATAACCCAGAGATGTAGGGTATAACCAAACACTATTGATCTAAAAAAAATTCTGCTGAACTCATAGATCAGTGATTTGTTCAGGCATAGTCAGAGAAGCTTCATNTTGCAGCAGACAGGAATAGATGCAGAGATCCATAGCCAGATGTCACACAGAGAAGAGTTCTTGGAACACACAGCTCTAAATGGGATGTCTCCATCAAATCCCTCCNTCAGAGCTCAGGGAACCCTGCAGAAGAGAAGGCAGAAATAGTGAAAGAACCAGAGGAGATGGAGGATACCAGGAGAACATGGTCCTTTGAATCATCTGAGGAAGGCTTATTTGAATTCACAGAGACTTAAGCAGCAAGCACATGGCTGACACAGGTCTATGCTAGTTCCTCTGTGTATGTATTATAGGTCTAAGCATAATATTTTTATGGGACTCCTGAGTGTATGAATGAGTGAGTCTGATTCTTATGCCTGCTCTTGGGTTCTTTTCCTTCTGTTTGATTTCCTTGTCCTGCCTTGATGTTATGGTTGTTGTTTTATCTTATTATTTTTTATTTTATAAAAAGGAAATATATGGTTATTAAAGCACTTGTATCTGACCATAAAAAAATAGAAATTACAATCAATATTGTCGTATCTACTTCTATAGTATCTTCTTAATCAGTATTTTTTGAGAAAAATAATAAATCTATGTTCTATAAACTTTTAGATGATACAAACAGGCAGGCTTGATTTCTTGACTCTCTAAATGAACAATATTTGCCTAAAGACTGACTTTCACCCACAACAAGCCCAGGGTATCAAACATCTATTTATTAAACTAGTAAGGTTTGGTTTTGTTTCTTACATGTAGCCTATATCAACAAATCCGTAACTTATATTTTAACTGACCCAAGAATCTAAAGATGAATTACTGAGCAGGATGTTCTGTTAAATACCTATAATTTCCATACTCAAGATTCGAAATCAGGAATATCTCAAGTAAGACTTATCTGGGTTATACAGCAAGACAAATAAATGGAAAAGAAAAAATGATAAAATAAGGTGAATTCTTATTGTTTTATCTTGGTAATACTTGGGACTTTCTTATAGGGACAAAGCAAAATAATAAATTAGTTATTTTTCTTGTTACTGTTACTAAATGTCTGATAAGCATTTTTTGTCTTATGTATATGTATGTGTGTACATGTGTGAGTGTACATGATTGTGTAGAGATCAGGGGGTCTTGTGTATATGTATGTGTGTACATGTGTGAGTGTACA
>LZPO01108686.1:14156-24544 GCA_001675575.1 Neotoma lepida
TTAGCAGATGAACAGGCATAAAAAGCCAGGTTAGACCGGAAGTCTCTTCTCTTCCCTCCGCTTCGCTCCTTGGAAGTAGAGGCAGCGTTGGTGAGGTGAGGCTAGTGGTGGCTTGCTCCTAATTCCTCTGATCTCTGTCAGATTTTCACCCTTATTTCTTGTTCCATGTGTTTATTAATAAGACTGGCTAGAAGTTCATCTTACAAGACATGGATTTCAAGGTATCTACATTTCCTAAAACATTTAAAGACTAAGTTATCTTGTTCTAAAATAAGAATGATACACAAAGCTACAAATAGAGTTAGGAATTTAACTGGAAAGTGTCTTTGCCCATGCTGATTGTGTAAAGAGTCAAATGTTTAGTATCATGAAATATAGTTAAATCATATTCCTAGTGTTGTGGGAATCTTTCTGGAATAAGCACTCTGACAACAATGAGAGTGGAAGAGAGGAGATGTCATTGGTGGTCTGAAGCCAGGAGAGCTCTTGAAAGACTTCAATCCCAGGTCCAATTTGTATTCTCATACTCTAAAACCACAAGGTAAGGCAGCAAAGCAGGCAAGATTCTAGAGAAGCATGAGTGGCCATTAGCAGGTTGTTGAGGGCAATGACCCATTGTTTCAGTCATTTCTTCAAGTCTTCCTNTTTCAGTTGGCAAGTTGTGGTGGTTGAATACAAATGGCCCCCATAGGCTCATATATTTGAGTATTTAGTCACCAGGGAGTGAAGCTGTTTGATAAGATTAGAAGGATTAAGACGTGTGGCCTTGGTGGAGGAAGTATGTCACTGGGGGTGGACTTTGAAGTTTCAAAAGCCCAAGCCATGCCCAGGTTCCTGTTCTACCTGTAGATCTGGATATAGCTCTCAGCTGTGAATGCAGCACCATGAGCGCCACCACGCTCCCAACATGATAGTAATGAACAAAGCCTCTGAAACTGTAAGCAAGCCCCCAGTTAAATGATTCCTTTTATAAGAGTTGCCTATGACATTGTGTCCTTTCACAGAAATAGAACAGTAACTAAGACACAAGTGAAGTTGTGACTAGCAAATAGGTACTACAAGCAATGCTTTAAGTACATCACAAAACAAATCAACAAATCAGTACCCAATAACTGGTCTTTTCTACCTAATTCTACTTCATTTCTTCCTCTTCATAACACCTTATGAATCTATTTTGAAGAAATGGTTAAATTTCTTCAAAATAGCATATATCCTGGCATATTATCCACATTGTACTTGATTGGCACTTATTTTTACCTCTAGCTTTAACCGTTTACTTTATTTTTAGCATTTTATCACACTATTCCTGACTGATTAGAATAAAACAGCATTCCTCATTGAAAACCACATATATTCCTTTTTTTTCAGTGTTAATCAAATCTAATACTCTATGATTTTGGAGGAATTTTGCTGCCAGTGAATCTGTTTCATTCTGAAGAGGCACTATGCTGTCCTGAACAATCTGAGAAGAAAATTGACTATGTTGAAATTGTTGAATGTGTGGTAATTTAGTTAAAGTTTCTATTGCTGTGAAGGGACATGATGACCACGGCAGCTCTTATAAAGGAAAACATCTACTTGCGGTTGGCTTACAGTTTCAGAGGTTTAGACCATTATCATTCATTGTGGGAAGCATGGCAGCATGCAGGCGGACATGGTGCTGGAGAGGCAGCTGAGAGTTCTCCATCTGGATCAGCAGGCAACAAGATGAGAGAGTGACACTGGGCCTGGCTTGAGCTTCTGAAAATTCAAAGCTCACCAGTGACACACTTCCTCAAAAAGGCCCACCTACTCCAACAAGGCCACACCTCCAATAATGCTACTCCCTATGAGTCTATAGGGGGGACATTTTCATTCAGACCACCACATTCTACTTCCTGGAGCCGATGGCAATTGACTTCAGGGGATCAACCCACAAGGAAACAAAACCCTCATGGATGAATCTTGAATAGGCAAGGCCTCAAAAGCCTTGGCCACAGAATATTTTTTATTACTGCTGTGTCTGCATGTTTGCTGCTGCCATTTTTCTCTGGTATCTGGCCTGGTGTGAATCTGCATGGGGAGATCCCCACTGCCCTTAATGCAGCATAATCATGTCTTGGAAATATCCCATTTTACTGGGCATTTTTACCTGTGGATTATAAAGAAGATGATTTCCTCCTAAGCTGTACTGTTTAACTGAAGCAATGATTGTATACAATAATAGTGTTAGTTTAAATAGAAATTTTATGATTTGAGGGCTTTTTAAAAATATAGTAAGGGATTATGATAGAGGTTAGTTTATTGGAAAAATTAACATAGGTAAATGTGGGATAAAATGTTGCCTCTGCCTCTGATAAAGCAGAGGCTGCAGAGGATAAAAATAAAACAAGAAAGTGTCACACAGATCATAGGAGTTTCTTTTGAAGAGCTGTACAGACTGTGGCTTAGGTTAATGATTACAAAAAACAATTGAGTCCCAGTAGCCCAGCTAGCTTAAATTCTTTAATCTTAATGTAGGGGGATGTGTTTACAAGTGTTGGATTATATCATAGCTGAAACAAAGCCTTAAAATAACTTAAGGTCAGACTGAGATGTTTTTGTGAAAAAGCCAAGAAGATAATCTTAAGCTTTAGAAAGGCATAGCTGAGTGAGGGACTTGTTAAGGTTTGGGATCAAAAACAAAGCAGCCCAATTGTTAGTAGCTGAAGTACCTTTCTTGCTAGGATGGGTTGGTGACCAAAGATGATGATTAATTCCTTGTACCCATTTCTGCCCTCAACTTCCCAATATAAAAAAAACTGTTGACAAGTGGATATGCAGCCTGAGGATTTAAACTAGAGATGACTGATTCTTCTTTATATATAAAAGTTATATATAAAAACTGATCCTTCTAAGATTTCTTATAAGATTACCTTTTGAGATAAATAATAAAATGATTGGTCCTTTCTTTGTAACTGCAATATGCAGCCTGCCAGTAAAAGAACTGGCTGAGAAGAATACCTTGCTTGCTCCACTCTGTTAACTTATAACAAGTGGCTTGGCCATGAATATATGTGGGTTCTTGGGGCAACTTGTTTTTCATTTGTAATACGTAAACTACTTAATAATAGAAGGGATATACTTGTGTTCATTGTAATCATTCACTTGAAAAATAGAATGTAACCACATTGTAATTTTTATATTGCTTGAAAGATTTTGTTGGGGTATATAAGCAGTAAGGGAAAAAATAAAGTGAGTTAGAAGGAAAATATCAAGAATGAGAGAAGGAATACACCAGGAAAGATGTAGAGGAAGAATTCAGAAGAAGACTAAAGAAAACATCAGAAGTAAACCATTGAGAGAATGTGTCTTTTCTCTTACTCCCTCAGATTAAAAAGTCTTAGTACACTGACTCCGTGGATTCCCTTTGAGCCATGCATTGCTGGAGGCTGGTACTCACAGGGGCAATGCCCTTTAAATTCAAAATNAAAAAGCAGATCACATACTTCCAACAAAAATGGCACAGGCTATACAGTACCATTCCAGAAAGGAAGAAAGGGAGCATAGTGAGGATATACTGGACCAAAGCAAGACCAAAAACCAGATGGGCAAACTCCAAATTCTGCACTCCATTTATGATGTCAAAACGCTCTCCAACTCCTTTCATCTTTGTTAACTGCAACACACTTCTCTCTCTTGGGCGGTTCCATTTCCTGTTAGTAGCTTTCTTCAGTAGATATCCCACAGCTCTGGCATGTCCAATGTCTTGGTGTCTCTAAGGCAATCCAGGCTTCAGCTTCACAGCATCACATAACGGCCTCTCTAGGCCTCCATACAGTGCCCCTCCCCCAACATATGCCTGACCTCAGTGGCTTTCCTTAATCTCAGAGAGATATTCCGTAACCTCTTTCTTCTATCCTTGATTCTAATGCCAGAACCACATGGATGAAGCTGCCGAGTTCTGCTGCTGGCTGGGGCTGGAACCTGGTTACCTCATTCAAGCACCTTTTTACTAGCTTTCTGTTTTGACACTACCTAAGCTTAGCTGTCCAGGAATTTGCTCTATAGACAAGACAGGCCTTGAACTCAGAGATCCACCTCAGTCTGCCTCTCAAGTGCTGGGATTAAAGCTTTGTGCCACCACATCTCGGGCCCTAAACTTTTCTTTAATTAATTATCACAAGTTAGAAGTTTACTTGGGTAGAGTTGTGCCCTAAGGGCACCATTCTCTTTATTCCATTTAGTGTCAGGATTTTCTATAATCTGTTTATCTCTCCACTTAAAATATTTATCTGCTTTCCTAATCCAAAGTCCGAATTCTGACAAAGAGAATCATAGTCAGGCCTATCATAGCAATACCCCTGTCCCTGTACCAAATTCCAACTTTGTTAGGGTTTCTATTGCTGTGAAGAGACACCATGACCATGGCAACTCTTACAAAGGAAAACATTTCATTGGGGCTGGCTTACAGGTTCAGAGGTTTAGTCTCTCAACCTCTCAACCTGGCCTGATGATTGGGGGTGGTATCATGTGTGCAGTTGCAAGTGATTTCTCTGTGNGTGTAGGAAAAACTTCTATATAGCCTAAGACAGTGCATACCATGACCAGCAAGTATTGGTGCCCTCTGCTGAGTTTAATTCCACTAACGTTCACTTCTAGAGGTTCAGATGCATAGGACCCCTGGTTGTGTGCCCATATGGGGTCTATAAGAATGTGGCAGTGCACCACTGCCATAGCCCAGGTCCCAGACACTTTCTAGCAGTTGGAGGACTTGATCTCTGTTTTAATTTCTTTGTCCCCTGAGGTAAGCAGACCCCTTTCTCAATACCTTGCTGCTTTTAGTCTCTTGGTGTGAAGAGCTATTTCCCCCTGTTGGAAATTTCAGTGCCCACCAGTAAAATGTTCCAGATCTGAATTTTGGGATGTGACTTGTCCTTTAAGACTGGCCAGGAGGAGAAAACATCTTTTGTAATTTCTCCACAATCATAGAGGGGACTCCCCATTCTTTTCAGGCAAGTACATGGCAGAATAACATAGCTGCCNTCTTCTTGGATGAGGGAATGACTTAGCACTTCCCTTAGTTAACACATTGGAATGGGCTCGTCCTTGAAATACAGTGGACCAGATTCTGATAGAGCTGGCCAGACAGATGAGGTTGTTGAGCATTGCATGCCAGCAGATGTTATTGGAGCAGCAGCAGGAGGAGGTCTTGTGACTGCATCAGAAATAGTAGAGAGACAGCAAGCATCATGGGTAAAATTTCATCCTCTGTGGAAGCTAAAGTGGGGGGGGGGGGGCTTCCTTGGTGTCTTCAGGCTTAAGAATGTTTGCAGCCAATATGGCCTGGGGCTGGGAAGGTCCTGGTATCTGGTAGTAAAGCAATCCAGAGGTTATTGAGCCAGCAGACACCAACTGGTCTGGGTGGCCAGGTGGTCCCATACAGACCTCTGGGGCTCTGTCAATCAGAGTCAAATCTAGAGTTCCTTGAGATGGCCAGGAGACATCAAAGGTAATCTAATCAATTTCACTGAGTCTTTAATTTGGAGGGCTTCATCTTTATTCTGTAGTTAATATTAAATCTTCTCTTAAAGTTGTCAAGCATAGCTTATAGGACAGTGTAGACCCAATGACAAGAGTTCTCTAACCAGGAATTGGAAAGTTTATATATGCCTAGCTCCATGTGGTGCTTAGGGTGGGGTGGAGAAGACAGATGGATCCTGCAAGCAGGTACCTGCTTGTCCAGCCACCTCACAGGACTGACTTAAAAGGACTTGCTTTATGGCCACATGTAGATCTCTGAGATCAGCAGTCTCTGATTAGGGAAGGTGAACATCACTGTTTAGGTTAAATGATTGCAGTGGAACCACAGTTTGGGGTCCAATCAGATCCCATAGCCATGGGGCTGTGGGACCATCACAAGCATCCAAACTCAGAACCTATACATTCCCATTTTAAGTTCCTAATATGTCTATTTCTCCAGAGGTCAATACCAGTGTCTCAGCATCTTTTTGAAGCTCTTCCTTGGAGACCCGTGCCACCCCAGCATCTTATTAAGGTTTTAGATATAGTCGCCTGCAGGATGCTCAAGCCAGCTCAGCTCTTCCTGCCTATCTTCCTGGGGGTCCTTACATGGGGGTCTGAACATTTTGCCTAGTCTCTTCTTTTTCCACTTGAAGACTCTGGTTCTGGGACTGACAGTCCCTTTACCACTGGAAGAGGACCCTGGAATCCCATGGTGGGGCACTTGCTTCCCTGTTCCAGAGACTGTCAGTGGGCAGAAAGGCCCTGGAGTGTCAGCCTCTCTGAACCAACCAACTGGAATCACAGAGAAGGACATCTCTCTGGGCAAGGAGAGGCTCTAGAAATGTGGGAATCTTTCTGGAATAAGCACTGTGACACCAATGAGAGTGGAAGAAAGGAGATGTCACAGGTGTACAGAAGCCAGGAAAATTCCAGAAAGGCTTCAATCCTGGGTCCAGTTTGTAATTTTGTAGTCTGTTTTTATACACAAACTCCAAAAGGAAGGGGCAGGCAAGCAAGCAAGGTTTTAGAGAAGTGTTCTTGGCAGTCAGTAGGTTAAGGGCAATGGCCCATTCAGTTACTTCGCCAGGTCATTCTGTTTCAGGCAGCAAGTGAAGTCATGATTGATAAATAGGAAGTATAAGCAGCTCTTTAAATAAATCACAAAAGAAATTCATAAATCAATATCTAATAACTAGTCTTTTCTACCCTATCCTACTTCACTAGGGATATCAGCACCAATTACTTCTTAGTATTTTATAATAAAATGTTTTAATAGTGAAATGTCTTCCTAAAGTGCTAGCTTTAAATACCATTTTATTATGAATTATTAATATGAAGGTATTAGTGTAATACTTGCCTAATATATACAAGGACTTGGGTTGGATCTTCAGATCCAAATACAATGGGCATGTTGCAATACGCCTGTAACAGCACANAGGAATTGGAGGAAGGAGGATCAGAAATTCAAGGTCATACTCATGTACATATTGACTATGAACCCTGTCTCGAATAAAAATTATCTGAAACAAGAACATACTTATTCTGTATGTAGAAATTGCAAAATTCTATACCCTGATTTGAGACTCTAAATAATGATTAACAATATTATGGTTCCTGCTTTTATAAGAAAAAAAAAGTGTGATTACTACCCATATTCTACAAAACCTTCCTTTGTTTTAACTATGAAATTTTATCCTGTAGCACTTTCTCAGAATTCTGTTACTGAGTTAATATATGTGTCCCAGGTGCTACTTAATTCTGCCATAGGTCAACCATTGTCCCAGAAAAGAAGCATCAGAGCCATCTACAGTAGTCAGGTGACCCGGATTTTCATGCTCTTGTGATTTTCCATGACATGTTAATGTAGCTGGAACTTTGATCTGTAAAATGAAGTCATGAGCACAATTACATCTTATTGGACCAAACATCATGTATAAACAAGAGGACAGAAAAATAATCCAGCATTAAAGCCAACATCTGGCTTAGAGTTTTAGGGTCATATTTATAACTAAATGTTGTAGAAAATTGGAACCTTAAACCTAGCCAAAAGAGTGGCTAGGCAGGTCATAGGCCTTAGTGTGAAAGCTCTAGCTATTGTTTTTACTAAATGGGCATAGCATGCCAATTAAATTGCCTCTTAAATGGTCGTGTTTATTCCCGTAGATTATTGTTCTGTCAGCTTTTGTCAGAGAAGCTTCTTAATGAGGCAGGTAGCATAACTGCAGAAATTCATAACTGGTAAAAGTGATGAAAATAAGTGGTTGGTTGAATATTTAGCCAGAAATGTGACATCTATGTCACCTCCTCAACTGCTCAGGGCATCACAGAAGAGAGGGTGGAAAGAAGGAAGAGGCAGAGGATGGAGAAGAGTCCTGTGTAATGCTGTCATCTGGANGCAACATGGCTTTGACTCTCCTGAACTCATTCAGAGTAGCTGTGNTTACCTGCATGATATTTAGCCTGTCAACATCCCATAACAGAGGAGAAAGGACTCATAAGGCTTCATCCCCAACTGGGGAACTACCAACAGTTAATGGTNGTTAGGGGAAGAGGAGTCCTATTACCTAATGGTAGTCCAAATGTAATAGGACTCATTGGCTCACACACAAAACCATGAAAGTAGAAGGGGCGATATCTGGGAAGAGGAAGGTGAACAGCAAGAGTAGGAGGGAGACAAGAAGGTAATGACAGGNAAATACAATCAAAATACATTANATATGGTTGCCCATAGTTCTATTTCCTTTCTTNCTTCTCTAACCAAACAAAATGCCNAAAGGTAAGAAGGCCAAGCAGAACAAGGCAGCCCTGGCCTCTCCTGCCTTAAAGAAACAGGAGACAAAAAAAAGGGTGAATTCTCAGGGAAAATGCCTAACTTGAGCATCAGATAGGACATCTANCCTCAAAGAAACCTTACACCCTTCATCAAATGGCCTGGCAACATGTGGCTGCAGAGGCAAAGAGCTGTCCTCTAAAAGTGGCTAAATGTACTATCTATGGTTAACTAGTTCGCCAAGGTCCCAGACTATCAAGTAATTACCCAGCTGTTTAAACTCTCCTGTAATTACAGGCCAGAGACAAAACAAAGAAAGCAGCAGAGGCTGTTGGTTCATTTGACCACCCGATCTTAAGCAGGGAACAGTACTATCACTATCTTATCTTGGTGGAGAATAAGAAGGTTCAGCTGATGGTGATTGCACTTGATGTAGACCCAATCAATCTGGTGGTTTTCCTGTCTATCCTGTGTCAAAATATAGAGGTCCTTCACAGCATCATTAAGGAAAAGAATTTCAGGATTAGGGGACTGCTCCACAGCAAGACAGGCACCGTCTTTGACTTCACACAGGTTTGCTTTGAAACAAAGGCTAAGCTGGTTATAGCTGCGGAGACCAATTGCAATGACAGAAACACCGATCTCCACCATCACAGAGAGGCAACAACATCCAGGGTCCAAAATCTGTGGCTTATATTACCAAGCTGGAAAAAAAGAAAAGGCCATGAATTGTGTTAAATATACATTGTAACTTTCCTGTACATAAATATAATTCAAAATTGCTCTTCAAAAGTATATGTTATATACAGGTATGAAAATGTTATCATGAGATTCATTATTAGGTATAAATATGCTACTAAAACATTTTAAAACTTGNAGAAATTACCTGAATCTTTTTTTCAGAGATCTGATTATCAAGAAATAATATTCTATTTATCNAAAATCCTTGTATGGGAATCAATCACCTACCTATTCCTTTAGAAAAGGTGGGGGTGCACTCTATCAAACGATTGTTTAAATGGAGCCACNTGACTGCAACCTAGCCCTTGGAATATGGAAATGAAGGATCAGGAAGTCAAAGTTATCCTCAGCCACAAAGTGAATCCAAAGCCAGACTGGCATAAAACGTGAG
Organism: Neotoma lepida; assembly: GCA_001675575.1. Taxonomy (NCBI): domain Eukaryota; kingdom Metazoa; phylum Chordata; class Mammalia; order Rodentia; family Cricetidae; genus Neotoma; species Neotoma lepida. The sequence goes on from LZPO01108686.1 coordinate 23,543, forward strand.
ACCCTGACTAAACAAATATATAAATTACCTAATGAGTTAACTAACACAACAAAATATTACTTAATTTTAATGTTTTTGAGCAGTGTGACTCTGGTAAATAATAAAAAACTATTTAAAAATATTCCATCAGAAAAAAGGGTCCAGGAACCTACATCCATACAGTTTTTTAAAAATACATCTGAAATATCTTTTTGATTTTGTGGCTTTCCTTGATGACTTCTCCATAAGTATGTTTTTATTTCTCTGCATTTTTTAAAGATAACAAAATATGTATAAAACAGAATATTGGCCACCATCTGAAAACCCACAAACTTAGTTCCTCTTTGTTTGTGAGCCATCTTTGATGAGTAAATCCCCTATTGCCTTTCTCTATAACCTTCTTACCCNAAACCCTTCCCCTTACTATGGCCATCTTTGCATTCATTGGTCTTGGTCTATATCTGTGACCTTCAAACCTTGTTAAAGGGCCACCTTTGACTGTGAGATGTCTTCCTTCTCTCATCCTTCCTCCACTAGCTGCTATTTCTGTACCCATAAGCCCAGTTACAGACCNGCGGTTTTGGAGCCATCTTTGCCTAGCAAATTTAATCAGATCATACAGCAGCTTCACATGGCCTAGCTCAAGCCATACAGCTTCTGTACAGGTCCAGTTTAAACTTCCCAGGACTAGTGAGGTCATATATCTTAGAAGAGGTTCTGCTAGAGCCACTTTGCTAGATTGGCATAATTCCTAACTACATTCTAAATCTTATTCTTTAACCCACAGATTAGTGGAGCTACTACCCCTCATCAAAGAAGCTTCTCATTACAGCAAATGGAGACTATCACAAAAGTCTACAATTGAGCACAATTCAGAGATCAAAGGATCATGGGGAGCCCAGCCACAGCGGCTATATCTATGCCCCAGCTTCTGCATCTATGGCTCAGGGAACATCACAGAAGAGGGGAAGGAGAGCAAGGATACCAAGAAATCTGGGATGAAACAGTTTTTCTTAGAAATGG
>LZPO01108686.1:34545-45425 GCA_001675575.1 Neotoma lepida
AGGACCTTTATTCACCAAGCATCTCAAACTGGAACTGGGACTAGAACTGGAACTAGAAGAACTGGAAGTAGAAGACTACTTTCATCATTTCCTTCTGCCTTATATACCCTCTGAGAATGGCCCTGCCACGTGCCTCAGCATCCAGGGTCAAGGAAAGGTCAGCATGCTCCAGGAAGCCACAGCTGCAAAGCATTCATCCTCTCAGAACTCAAAAGAAACAACCTGAATAGCATCACNGAACTCAGCATACAGGAGGAGTGGGGGCACATTTAGCTGGAGCCAGAGATATTTTGCTTCCAACAAAATAAAATCGCAAATAAAAACACAAGAGAGAGAAAGAGACTGTTGGAGGAAATACAAAACTTGAATAAATATATGCATAGGCAGATGTCTTTAAAGCATTTATTTGATCTAGAAAACTATGTATAAGTGATCTTGATGAGTAGTTGAATAAAAAAAAAAAAATGCCCAGGGCTACTGAAAGCTATAGTTTCACCATAGGGGCAAAAATGCTGTTGTATGTACCAGGAATCTATTAAACAACCGAGACACACTGTTATCCTAAAGTACCTTATGAGACATCAGGAGATTTCATTTATGTATACTAATGACTGCAATATAATTAAGCACGTAACTATGAATTATGGTTGGAAAATTGTGATTGTGGAAAACCTTATATGGAATGTCCGAACTATGCCTTTACAGTTACCAGGATGTTGTAGGGCCTGGCCTGGTTATTATACATCCTAACTATCTCATATAAGAAATTCCTTCATATATGAACTAAAGATCTTTCCAATATTGACAGTGTCAGAATCAAGGACATAAATGAGGATGGTTTTGAGGACTTTAAGGTTGAAGGAGATCTAAATGGATAATTTAGAAAAGGGCATTTCTCATTTCTGTTAAAGAATCTCTTTGGTCTTACATAGCCTTATAGTCNCATTGCTTTTTTTTTTCTTTAAACAATTACTGTATTTATAAGGTACTGACGTTCCAAGAATAGGCTTGTGTTTCGAATACAAATGGTGGTAATGATTCTTCTGTAGGACTTGTTGGTGTGCCCTTGACTAAATGAGACTGGGCATAATATAGAGTATGAATTTTCTTCTTCTAAAGGGTGCTTAATTTCTGTAGCTNTGCCACATGAACAGAGTCAGAAAGAATAACTGTACTATAACTGAATATCTATATTCAGTGGTGACCAAGTCCTCACAACTGAATTCTCTAATTCTACAAAATGAGCCAACTTTTAGAGACTTATATGACTTTCATTAGGCTTCCTGCCTTTCATTAATTAACATATGCATTCATTTTTATATATGCTTAGGCATGTATAGCTACTATAGGAATATAAATTTAATCCAATATGATTTTTCAATAATGATCTCATGATGGTTTTTCTTATATCTTCCCTTCCATCCATTAATAAAAATGTGCGGCTTCCCTTCTTGGTATACTATACTATAATTAAATTTACTGGCTTAGGAAAATGATTCATTCTCTTGTTTGTTAGGATCTCTGTACAAACTATGNCCAATCTAATTTACTAACAAAGGGTATGTGTGCTTTGTTTGATCAGCCATGATTCCTGAGCCCTCGGTTCTGGAAAAATAAAAAAAAATGAATGTTGTCAATGTCTATGAAGCCAAAAGAAAAACAGTGTCCTGATTGTAATTTATCCCTTTTACAGCTATGCTACTTAGAACATTTACTGTGCTCTCATGACAACTCAGTTACCACATGCCACAAATGCTAGGCCTGAAAAAATGAGTTGAATATCTTGTAAAACATCCAATTCCTAAGTTAGTGGTGAATTTGTCTTTGGTAATTTCACATTTTTGAAGGAAATCTTCTCCTACCACCCCCTCAGAACATCACATTCCTACTTATCCCCATGATGATCCATAAATATCTACAGTGAACTCATGAGAGTGATTGGATTCAGCACTGTAATAGTGTAGGCTTTGACTTTTCTACTGTGTCAACAGCCTTTTTCCTTGAGTGTTTCTTGGTGTTCATGTCATGTTGTGTTAAGTAAACTAATTTACAAAGATAACACTTAATTTGTTGTCACTTTCAGCATCAACACATGGTTAATGACTTAAAAGGATGGATTTCGGATATGAGTACACAACCAGGAGTAACCAAGATACCAGGAAAACAGAAAGAGACCATGGGGAATGGGAGAGAAGGACCTCTGCTGAGAGGATAGCAGGACATAGGTGCTATGAAGTGGGAAAGGGAAAAATGGTGAAAGAATTTGAGAGGGGAGAGAGAGGATAATTTTATGGGAGAAGAAGGAAAGAGAAGTACATTTTACTAAAGGTGTATAAAAAAANCAAACATTATTGTCTAAGATTACTTTAAAATTCATATATGTTATATAGTTTAAATGGAGTTTTTACTACATGAAGTGATAATGCCTTCCCCATAGCTATAGACTGTCTAATAAAAACCTCAGCTCCAGGCAAGGAAAACGTCCCTTGGGCTGTTAATTAGCTAGGTCTAAGAGTATCCCAAACATGTAAGTCATTGCCTTTGCCTTTGAATGCTCCAAGAATTTGAAGGTTCTGCTTTTTTTTTCCCTTGGGGACATCACACATTTTGACCACAAGACTTGGAGGAATAGAGTTGGTACTGATCTGGAAGCCTCCTCCCTGAGGGCTAGCTCTTGTCATATCAGAAGGTGCAATGTAATATGTCAAAGGAGAAAATCAACCAATAATCAAACCATCTGTAAAGCCTGTGAATTATAGCAATCACTAGCCCTTACATATATNCCCAATGGTGCAATACTGGCATTGTATCTAAGACTCCTCATTGAAAGGGAACTAATGCCTGGTCTTGTAAACTTCACTACCCATGCATAGAGAGGTCACAACCTTGAGAGGAGAGCCTACTATTATGATTTTCTTAAGTAAATATAGTTTCTAACTGTAATTTAAGTACTTGCCTTTATACATACAGATAATATGTATGTATATTGTAGCTCTCACTTCTCAACAAATAAACTTCTTTTTGCAGTATATGGAGCCTACTACAGAGATTCAGAATTAGAGAAAAATCAGAGACCAAGTGATGGGTGGGATGTCTAGCCCTCATTAGTATATCTACAATCCATCCTCTACACCTAATCATTAGACATCATCAAGGAAGAAGAAGCATAAAGATTATAAGAACCATATAACCATGATGCCTGCTGGAAGATAGTTTCTTTTAGACATAACAGGGATGCTGCATCTATGAAAACTCAATAATATAGTCACCTAACAATATCTGTGTAACTGCACCAGTCAACATGCCAAAATGGATGGTGGAAATTTCACAAGGTCACATAAGAGCTATAGGTAATCAATGGTTGCTGAAAAAGGGAGACTCAGTCTTTTTAGGGGGGAGCCCCTTATAGGTGGTCAGCCCTAAATACATATACATGTGAAAAACATTAAATGGTTACACATGCACATACACATATATGTGCATATATAGTCATATATATTAGTTATAATCATAGAACAAGAGGTCATAAATTTGAGAGGGATGGGGGACATAAGAAAAGTTGAAGATGGGAGGGAGGGTGGAAAGGATGTCAGTAGAGGACTATTTGTAAAATTTTAAAAAATTAAACAATGAAATGAAATGATTGCACAAGTATACTGAAAACAGATGATATGTGTGTAGGATATCTGAAAATTTCAAGGAACTTTTATATCTATTGCCTTATGAAATCTTCACAATTATCCAGTGAGGGATGGTAAATCTCTACTTGACAAATAAGACAATTAAGAAACTGAGGCATAAAGATTAAGTGGCTTCTTTGAAGCTGTACTTTTGAAGTCTGACAAAACCAGATTTAGATAAGTTGCTTAGAATCTTAAATTCTTTCGTTAAAATTGTCATCTCATACTATCATTCCTAGAACATAAACCTCAACAGAAATCTTCAATTTTAACATCCCTTTAAGTACTGCAGTTTGCATAATACATAATTCTAAGTGGACATAGTGAGCACTGCTTGGCTTGCCAAAAGTAGCAAAAAGATATGAGGATGAAACTATCAGACAAATTTTATTTATCATGCTGAGATGAGTTAGTATGGTCTCTGGTCCCCCTTCATAGCAGTTTATACTAGAACTCAGCTTTTATCGCAGATAACAGTGAGAGCCCTTCTAACAGCCACAGCAGTTCACTTTCTAACAATGCACAAAGAGAATGAATGCCTCAGAGAAACACTGTGTGTCTGCAGGTCTATGATCATGACTTTAATTTCAGATCATGAAAGAGACCTTAAAAAGGATCATGAATCCCATTTTACAAGTGGGGACACAGATGATGTAAAACCAAATGACCAAATCGACTGGGACACGGCACCAATTGTGCCCCTTTATTCACTAGCTGATTCATTTGAAAAATGTTTATTTCAAAGTTTTTTTGTTCTAGATACTGAAAAAGAGGAGTAGAAAATTAAAAAGAAAGCAACACAAATAAAAGAAAGGAAGGAGAAAAACAAAAATTATTGTTCTAATGAGTTCATAGTCTGTGGGAATGGGCAGTTATTAAGTTAAAACAAAAGGGTAAATTGCAGAATAAAGCAAAGAAATGACACATATGAGAAAAGTGAGCAAGAAAGACAGGTAAAAAACCCTTTGGGGAATAGACACATTTTAAATAGTGATTAGACAGCTACTTACTGAGTAGGTGACCCTTTGAGCAATAATTCGAAAGAAGTGAAAGAGTATATGAGAATATTTGGACAAAGTCTATGCAAAGATCTTAAATCTGTATCCTAATGATATCTTTGGGAGTCCAGAGCCAGCATGTTTGAGACAGAATGAAACAGATGCAAAACAGTAGATTACAAGGACTTACAATCAAGTCTCCACAGGCCCTTGCACAGTCTTTGGTTTCTACTCTGCGTGAAATGATTGGAGAATTTAGAGCCATAGAGTGCTGCTATCTTTGGGTTTAGTTTTTATTAATTTTTATTTTAAAAGAACATTTATTTACTTAATGTTTGCATGTGTGCCTGAGTGTATGTGTACCACGTATGTGCAGGAGATTTCTGAGCCGAGAAAAGGGCATTGGATTCCCTAGAATTGTAGCTATGGGAAGCTGTAAAGCACTGTGTGGGTGCCAGGAAATAAACTTGGGTCTTCTGCAAGAGTGGTCAGTCACTTTAACCATCTCTCTAGCCCCTGGGCTTGATAATCTATGTTAGTTTTAAAGTTAATTTTAACGTTTGAGATTATTCTCTGGGTTTAGGGAAGAATGGATTAGTGAGGGAGGGTGGAACCAGGGAAATCAATTAGGAGGCCACTCCAACCAATATTTCATGGGAGGAGATGGTGCTTCAGAGTAGTTGATGGTTACAGAAATGGTTTGAAGTGGGATAGATTCTGTATGTATTTTGAAGACAAATTCAAGAAGCCTAGAGGTATTACATTTGGAATGAGAAATAACTACAACAGTTTCAAAGTTTATAGCTTGAGCAACTCAAAAGATAGCTTTTCAGTTAATGAGAAGCATATTTTCAAGAGTAAGAGCATATTTGAAGAAAGATGAAAGCTTAGGGTCAGAAGCATTTCCCCTGAAATGTCTGCGCTAAACACAAGCAGTGATGTCACATAGGGCATTGGATATGAAGCTAAACATTAGGCAAAAATTATCAAACTAGAAAATGTAGTGAACATCAGAGTCTAGGTGATATTTGAAAACCATAATAAGATTAGAGGAAATAGGGCACAGATGTAGAGACAAGGAGAAATCCAGAGACTGAGTTCTAGGATAGATTCCATCTTTAATTCTTAAAATAGAAGCTAAAATACTGATTGAAGGCTATTGAATTTAATTTTACATTAGGATACTAAACTCAAAATTTCCAAATCCTCTCAAAAACCAGACATCTATTACAGAATATGCTTGATTTTAAGTGTCAGTGGAATTGGAGCATTATTCACATTCATGGGATAAGATGAAGGTAACATTTTGCAGGGCTTGCATCCACCCATAACTCTTGAGTTCTGACACTGGCTTACAGCTCTCTTTTTCTGAGCACTCACTCCACATGCACTATTACTCCCTGAGCAGTCAACCTGCCTCACATGATGTAATACCGCAGTACTTTGTGTGTGTGTGTGTGTGTGTGTGTGTGTGTGCATAATGCTTTACAGGACTTTAGAACTTTCAGATAACTGTGGGATAGTTATAGCTTTTGATAAATGAGATTATCTGCTAGTGTGTTTAAAGGTAGATCCGTCCACAAAATACTTTTATTGTCTTCTCTTAGGGAATGGTTCGAGGATTTAAATAAATCGTATGCTTATGTACAATGTGAATTCTCTAGGAATTCTGATTCACTCTATCTGCAGGTGAGTCTAAGAATTTGCACAGCAAATGATTGTGAAACTGACTCAGAATCAAAATCAGAAGCCGCTTTTGACAGGGTGTGAGTATTTCAGCCTGACAATCTGTGGACAGATTACGACATTGAAAGGAGCTTAAAGTGGATTGTGTTAGAGTAAACAAAACACCCCTTTAAGAATAGACTATATGAATCTCTTGAAAGCAATTTTTCTAATCTTTGGTTTTATCACATCACAAGGAAGCCACCTGTGAAATGTGCTTTGTTTTTGAAGAAAATAAAGTTAGCAGTTTGAGATGGCATGCATGATATTCCTCTCTAGGAAGCAGGATTTTGCTAGTAAGTTATAAATACACAAAGAAGTAGACTCTTCAGTTGTTGTAAACTCCCAGACTCTGAGTATTTCTAAAGTAAACAAAAGTCAGTGGAGTAGCTCAGATTTTTAATTCTTCTGCTTTAATCCTAGGCCATCCTGCTATAATAAAACATAAAAAACAAAACAAACAAAACTCTTTTTACACTTTTTTGGTAAAAGTTTCCTCTCAACTTTGAGTACCAAGTCCTAAAGCTGAACCCTAAATCCCTGGGACAGGACAGCTGTATGGGAAAGTGCTACTTAGGGGCTGGACTGGATGGAAGAACTCTAAGGACTCTTTAATTTTACACTCTGCAAGTTCTAAAAATATCTGAGTTTACAGAGGACTAACTTATTCTTATGATAAATTGCACTTGTTTGCCAGAGAGCTCCAATTCACACCTCTAGACTTCATTTCTGGAATAAAGGCAGAGGCAAACATCAGTAACACGATAGCATTATTCCATTTTAAAATCATTTATAGATTTCAAATACTTATCAAATGCCTGCATTGCAATTAGAGAAAACAGTACAGCATTTTGAAACAAATGGCTTTAATTTCTGTGTATATACTTTCCAAACACCTACTGCTTTGTCTTGAATTCTTAGTGTGAATTTCTCTGAGAATTTAATATGTAATGATTGGTCAATGGCATTCCTGCCATTGTACGTCATTGTCAGGATTGCAAAAGCCCATCAGCCATGGTAAAACAAAGCTCTGAGGTTGGCATATTTTACTGCAAGATAACATTCTCCTTTCAGGCATTGCTTACTATGCATCTCTGAACACCTAGGAACTACGTTATCTTACTGTAGCAGAAGGCATCATGTTTTCTAATGCAAATAATGAAAGAAACTGTAGTTTATAATGAACTATATTGTGCTCCTTGCGTCATTTTTAAATAATGAGTTTAATATTAAAGTAGGCAATTATAAGTAAAATAACAACAATAACAAAATTATATGTAACTTCATATACTGATAACTTTCTAAAATAAGTGTCTCTAATGATTAATTGCAATAATCTNNAAGCTTATGTCAGCACATGCTTTCTGTTTATCTTAAGGAAGTCTTTCCCCCTATAAAAATCTACCTAAGACACTTCAGCTATAAAATTAATTTTTAGCAGTTCCAGACTGTGTTTTCTTTCTTCTAGTTATAACATTATGATTCCCTTTGAGGAATTACTTTTTGCCCACAGTTTGAATCTTTTTAAGAGTCAATCAAAGACTCCCTGTCCCTTAGGTGCCTGTGTTAAGTGGTAAATACATGACCCAACAGAAATTCATGTCCAAATTTTGACTCTCAAAGGGAGTTGTATAAACTCCCTTTACATGGGAGTTGTAAAAACCCCTCATTACATGGGATTGGTCTAACAAAACCAGGGTTTGCTTGTTTCTACCAAGTTCTTGGCACCTGCCTCTCTGTGGCCTTTCCCGGGAAGTACCTCTGAAATTATTTGTTTATTTCTATAAACCACCAATATACTTCCAATAAGTCCTTTTTATTTTTAAAATTTTCCAGGGCTAGCCTTTGTTGTTGATCTTTAATTGACATGTAAGACCTTGCACTTTTTAATATGTATATTCTTTCTGAAGAGTTACATAGTATTTAGCATTTTTAACTGTTATCAGCCATTACTCCAATGATGTGTGTATGTTTATCTACCTGCTTGCATGTGTGTGTCATATGAAAGACACATATAACTAATAAGTTTCCACCAGCACTTTTATGAGACCCTGATCTTTCTCAATGAAGGGATAATACTTGATTTATAATAGAGAGCATGTGCATTGTAAGGAGTGTTCCTTAAATATTCTATGTTCAGTTCATTGTGAGCTTATGAATCAGGCTTTAGTTGAATGAAAAGGAAAAAATAAACTTTCACAGACAGAATACAAAACAAAATACATACCAACCTCATTACAGATTTGTGTTTGGTATGTGATGAAAGCACATTAATTTCTATAAGCATTGTAAATTTCATTCTTAGTACTAGATAGAAACCAACATATAAAAGATTGTAAAAACATAGAAAAACAACATTTTGAGAATGTACATGTAATTTTTTTAAAAGACTGCATAAGATTTTTAAAAGGCATTTCTATAGTTTTGAAGCCCAAAGAATGGGATTTTGGACTAGTCTTGTCTTCATTGTTGTATAACCTAACATATTCATTTAATATTTCATGGACCTGTGTGTGACTATTTCCTGGGAGGATGTGAACAACTGTCTACTTATCCCTAAAAGGGCACCCATGACAGACAAAAGAAATAATTTTACCTTAGTCTACTTTGGTGAACCACTGGGTTTATTGGGGTGACTTACAGAAGCGTGGACAACTTAAAGGAGACTACACCATCAAAATCTCTCTTCCCACGTAACCTGTAATTGTTTGTATAACTTTGAAAAGGGGCAGAGCCCTGTGAAGCCCTCCCTTCTAGGCTGGATGAACAGTCTCCATTTCTGTTGCACTTTCTTATGGGAGCAAAATGTACACATGTTCCCTTGAACCATTTTATTGTTTGTGTCTTCTATGAACTGTAGTTTAGGGCTTTGAAGTTTACCAGAGGCTCACAAGCACTGACTTTCCAAGTCTGTTCATTTCTTCCATGGGAACTGTGACTTAACACAAATCCTGTCGTATTTGCTTTTGAACAGGTCCCCTTATCTATTTCTTTTCTTTTCCTCATCCTCCGTTGATTTAGTTAGTGTTGTACTCACAGAGAAGCACTAAGAGAACCTGGTATGTTAACCATGCAAGGATGTCTCCTCAATGGAAGACATAGAAATCAAATACCTACATTCCATCCAGAAAGCTGAGAGTGAATTTTGTAGACCTGGTGACCTTTTTGTTATCTGTGGAGGCAGACCTCACCCACTTTTTGCTATAGAGGCAGACCTCACCTAAATTTCCCAGATGATTATCCCAGACTCTTCCCTGCCTAGACCATTACCTATCCTTAAGAGAGATGTCTCATGTACTTTTAGGCCTGCTGACTTCTATGCTCTCAGTCAGAGATCACAGAAGATTCTAGGCCCTTTAGCTATAGAACCACCCTCATAGCCACATGTACTTTGAAAAAGAGTTTCTATGTACTCACACCTTAAGCTTTATCGTGCACCTGGAATTGGACTTGTTGGACTGACTGTTGCCTGGAAACTTTTTCTCAAACTTTGAGAAACTTTGTTTTTAGTTTAACAACTAAACATTGTTAGCTTTAAACATGCTAACAATGAATCACCTAGTATTAGACTCCCCAGAAGTCCGATCCAGGTTGACAAAGTCAATCTGCCCTGGGTTTTCATTCTTATCTCTTCCCTGTATGATACCTGCAGGGACCGCCCTCAAGTTCACATTATGTAAANATCATTTACATAGTGGTCTAAGTATTGAGATTTGTTAGAGTTTCTCTTATTTTGTGTAGATCATATATCACTATGGGCCTCAGCAAAGCCACGAAAGCGCTAGAACAATCCCAGGGTCCTCACTGAATCAATTTGTTTCTTAATTTATCTGGGAACAGTTCAATCAGTTAAGGGAACTTATAAGAAATGCCTACCAATGCATAACTACCAGTAACATGTTAGTTGTGGGGTAACCAACTACTTTCTGATTATATATGAGGCTAGAACTATAGGAGGAATTTATTGCCTGATATTGTAAACTTGGTCAAAATCCATGAGGGTCTAATCTACTACCTGATTTTCTGTTTATTTATTTGTTTTTACTAAAAAATTACATTGTTAAATTTCCTTCCAAATATTTAAGCATTTAATTAATTTTTAATGTTTAAGTTGTCAATGGAGTGTTTAATATGAAGTATCTAAATATTTAATCCCCATAGGTTTTTTCCTACTCTCAAGTTTGGTCCGAGATGTATCTTTTCTTCAGTGGGTCAGTGCTTAATGCAGAAACTCATAATTGATCATCATGCTAAGTATAAGTAGTTGTGATTGTTCAGCTATGAGTAGGTCATCTCTATCAATCTCCCCCATCCAAGGAAAAAGCAGTGGAAAGAATGTAAGAGCTGGGCAATGGGGAAGAGTGCTGTGGAGTGCTCACTTGTGGACATGTCATGTTAGCAGAACTCATTAACTCATAGCAGCTGTGCCTTCCTGCACAAGATTAAATCAGTCAGAACTTAAGCATCACTGGGGAAG
>LZPO01108687.1:0-13333 GCA_001675575.1 Neotoma lepida
AAAATTAATAATATTTATTAATTCAGTAATTGAAAACCTCAGTATTGAGCATATAATTTTACAGCAGTCAATATTGTTTTGTTGCTTTTCAAGACAAGTCCCTTTAAAGTACTTTGCATTCCTGTCTCAATACAGTGAGTGTCAACAAGAGTGGATGTCTTCTAACATTTCTTATATATATTACATATCATTTTTCCTCATTTGTAAAGCATAATAAATCTATTCTGTAGAGATTTTACTAAAAAGAATTAATGTCAATAGTCTGTAAGCTATACAAAATAATGACAAATGCATAAACTTATGTGAGACAGTAAAATAAGTACTCCTGTAAATTAAAAATAAATTATTATTTTATGTGCATTAATGTTCTACCAGCATGTGTACCATATGAGTGCCTGGTGCCTGTGGAGACCAGAGAGGGTGTCAGAACTCTTGGAACTGAAATTATAGTTGGTCACAAGGTACCATATTGGTCCTAGGAAGAATATGCAGTTCTCTTAACCACTGAACCATCTCTCTAGCCCACTAAGTGGAAATTTTACTGTAATAGGGAAGAGAAGAAAGATTTACAATTTTTAGAATAGGCCACCTACTTTTATCACAGTGGCTTAGACCCCAGGATTTGTTTCACCAAACTGCAGNTGTCAAATCTCCCTTCGTTCCTTGAGATTCTTTATCATCTTCTGAAAGCCATTTTACTGAAGTGTGGCTACATGAGCAGACTACACACATGCCAAGTACACAATGGCATGAGTTTGGAGGACAATGTACAAGTTCATGAAGCCAACACTACAGTCAATGCTGGAATCCAGATCATAGTCTCAAACGTTTCCTGTGCTCACATTCATTCTGTTGCTCCCTTACTTATTCATTTTCCTATTCAAGCAAAAACTCTCCCTTTAATTTAAAGATAACANTCATTGAATCCAGAGANGGTGATGATGCATTTGTCTATCTANTCAACTCTAAAGCAGTGTGGTTTGGGGCAGTTTGATGCACAGATTCCACTTAACCAATATTATCCAGTGCACAGTAGCGTTATGTAAATCAGCCAAAGCTGCCTGTATGAATTTGCCTTGAGTTGATTTATTTCTGTGCTTCTATCACAAAATTCAAAATATACAGGTCCAGTTAATGCATTCAAATGTCCTAATTTTACCAGAACTTATTTAGGCACAATTTTCTTTATACACTAAGGAACCTTAGCCATATTTATAAACGAGAGAAAACCTCAGGCAATAAAATCCCCAGTGATTAACCTTATACCTCCTAATGCTCACAGTGNCTAGAGACAGGAACCACTTGTCCAGTACCCCTTCATTTCCTGTGTCAAGTTGTTCTCTTGTCAGCATCTGGGCAGAGCCTTGTCAGAGGACCTTCCTCAGGGAATCTGACTGTTCATCTACCACTTTGTGTGTGCCATTCTCTCACAGTGTACTGTATGTTTAGATTCAACCCCCCACCTCAGCATCACTTAACCCAGGAAGTACTCAGAAGTAACTGCACAGCCACTCTGCCATCACCATGAAGTTCATATCTGTGAACACTAGCCATTCATTGTCTGGAAAACTTCTGNTTGATTGGTACTCTGAATGTGCCTTAGTCATCAATGCTAGGACATGAAGATGAGAAAATGTTTATTCACACTAAGGACATTTTTACTACACACACTTAGAATTTCCAAGTATATTCAGATGCTCATTGNATCTGCTAGGGTTCAATGCTAAAACTACCACTTCCACCTTAAAACTGACTACTGTTTATGCCAATCAAACTGTCAGCTTGGGCAAGTCTACCATTCTCTTTTTTGGCAGTGCTAGTACATATTTACATAAAGTTCACATACCTGTCTAACAGAACACCTAGGCCTAGAAGCTACTATTTTTTTTTTCAGAGCAAAGAGCTAGTCAGAATCATTTAGACAGTAATAGAGACAGCTATCTGAGTGTAGCTGTCTATAGAGATAGCTATCTATTAGACATTAATAGAGACAGCTTTCAGAGCCCAGGGCAATCTCCACAGCTCCTCATCTATGAAGCTTCCAATTGAGCCTCAGGAGGTCCCAGATACATTCAGTGACAGCAGATAAGAACATACTTTACATCCAAAATCAGGAGGGTGGGGCTTGGGTATNTTGAAGTTTATTGTTTTCTTCAAGGTACACATGATCCTTCCCACAGTGACACAGACACTAAAAAAATACAATTGGATGCGATGGCCCAGCTGACAAATGTGTAATTTGTTGGATGAGGCACACAGANCACTGCATTATGTGAGATGTTGGAGAACTAAGGATAAGCATTTGGAGCTGAGGGCTCTGGACCACCAATGTTTCCTTAAGTGCCATCCATTTACAGGCAAGTCAATTGCNACAGCCTTGTCATTGCTTCTACAACAGGATGATGCTACATGAGGGCCTCTCAGCAATCAAGAACAACAGAAATAAAGCTGAATCAACATTCATCCTCCAACATGTCTCGCTTGCACAGTTATTTAACATCATAGCCAACTGAGAAATATGCTGTATTGAAATTCACTCCTTACTGTTATGTATTAGTTTTATTTATCTTTTTCAGTTTTTCAAACTCCATGTTAGTAAACACAAATAAACATATCCAGCTCCCTTTTGTCATGCATTTATGCACATTATGTTCTTCTTACTTCTAAAGTTCTTCCTTCATTCTCTGTATCTTTTTCATTTACTCTGGGGCTTAGACCCTATCTGAAGGCTGAAAATTCTGTGTACTCACTGTATACACATCACATTTCTATAATTAGTGAAGCTAAGTTGTCACTTGGAAAATTAAAATCTTAATACATTTTTATTCTCATGATCTTATTTGTTTCTAACTCACCAGACAAAGATTTTCTCCAATGTTCTACTGTCCATTCAAGATAATTTAGAAGCACAATAATATTTGAAATGGGGCAATGTTATTAAAACCCTTTAGAGCAACAGTGTCCCTTTCCTTTAGTTACTAAGCACAAGCTCTGTGGTGGTGTTGATTACAAGGATAAGGATTCTCCCCCAACACAGGTATTAATTGTTTATATATCTCAGTGACCAAATTACCAGAGAGGAAAAAAAATTAACATTTATTGATTCCTGGACACCAATTGCCTTCTTATCCAAACCAATTCAGGCTGCATAAAGTACATAACCTGACATAACTAGAGTAAGATTGCATAGAATCTGTCCATGTTTGGAGTTCTTTAATGAGATGAGAACTTTATCCTACTGTTCAGAACCGATTCTGCAGTCAGTTCCTTCCAGTTGCTAGCAGGTTGTTAGTTGAATTTTTCAGTGTGGGTATATGCCCATATCATATTCTGGCAAGGGTCTTGGGCTACCAAGTGCATTGGCAGTGTGTGCACAACCCTAACACTGTGGAGTCCTTAGGTGCTAAGATAATCATTATGCTTTCATGTTTCATTGTCCCTGAATCCATTCTGTTAATCTGTGTCTTTTTATTGGAGAATTAAGTCCATTGTTATTGAGAGGCATCAGTGATTATTGACTGTTAATTCCTATTATTTTGTTATTATTATTATTGCTGGTGTGTGTGTGTGTGTGTGTGTGTGTGTGTGTGTGTGTGTGTGTGTCTATGATTCCCTCCTTGCTTTTGCTGCTGTAAGATTATTTCCTGTGTTTTCATGGGTGTAGTTAACTTCCTTGGTTTGGATATTCCCTTCTAGCATCTTTTGTAGGGCTAGATTTTTAGACAGACATTGTTTAAATATGACTTTATCATGGAACACTTGTTTTGCTGGGTATGGCAATCTGTGCTGGCATTTGTGGTCTCTTACAGTCTGCAGGACGTCTGTCTGGGCCCTTCTAGCTTTTAGAGTCTCCATTGACAAGTCAGGTAGGTGTAATTCTAATAGGTCAGCCTTTATATGTTACTTGGTCTTTTTCCTTTGCATCTTAATATTCTTTCTGTGTTCTGTTTAGTATTTTGATTATTATGTGGCGGGGTCGCTTTCTTTTCTGGTACCATCTATTTCATGTTCTGTATGCTTCTTTTATCTTTATAGGCATGTTCTACTTTAGGTTAAGAAATTTTTCTTCTATGATTTTGTTTAAAATATTTTCTGGGCCTTTGAGCTGGGATTCTTCTCCTTCCTCTATTCCTATTATTCATATGTATGGTCTTTTCATAGTGTCCGATTTTCTGTATGTGTTGTGTCAGGAACTTTTTTGATTTAACATTTTCTTTTCCCCGTGTATTCATTTCTTCTATTGTATCTTCCATTCCTGAGCTTCTCTCTTTATTGCTTATATTCTGTTGGTGAAGGTTGCCTCTTTAGTTTCTGTTTTCATTCCTAAATATTTTATTTCCAGGATTTACTCAGTTTATGTTTTCTTTATTGCTTCTATTTCCATTTTTATGTCTTGTACAACTTTGTTTCCTTCAATTGTTTGTTTATTTTTTTCTTGGCTTTCCTTAAGGTATTTATTCATTTCAATTTTTTGTTTATGTTTTCCTGGATTTCCTTGAGTGATTTATTCATTTCCTCTTTATATACCTCTATCGTCTTCATATAGTTGGTTTTCAGGTGTTTTTCTTGTGTGTCAGGTATGTTGGAATATTCAGAGCCTGCTGTGGTAGGATAAATGGTCTCTGGTGGTGACATAGTGTCCTGGTTGTTATTGATTGTATTCTGTTGCTGGCATCTAGACATCTGGGTTTGGGGTGTTATAGGTCTATGCACTGATTTTTGGGTTTGTGTTGTTTGGGGGGGAGTTTTATTCCTTGGTTTCTGTTTTCACTCTGGAATTTCAGACAGTGTGTTGTGTGAGTGTTGCCTGTTTTACTTGTCTGCTATGCTTGTGTGTTCAATATGCAGGGGATAGCAGGTGGGATACCTGCTGGTTTTAGAGGCTGGGAGAAGAGGAGATCAGGGAGAGTTCTACAGGAGGCATAGACAGAAGTGAGGGGAAACTGTCCCTAGTGTTCTTTTACATAGGTAGGGGTGACCCTGAGAATTGGGTTTGAGGTAATAGAGAGTGGAGAAGGTCTTCATGCAGCCTGCCTGGTCTTTTGCTTGTGGTTGAGCAGGGGTTTGGGCACTAGTACAGAGAGATGAGGCCAAAAGGGAAGGGCAGTGGGAGATGGTCTGTGGGAGCCACAGGAGATGTGTACAGGTGGGATGGGAAGCTTCAGCTGGTGTTCTTTTGCAGAGTTAGGTGTGACCCTGAGAATTGGTTCTGGGGTAATAGAGAGTTTGCCAGGTCTGAAGGCCCTATTTGACCTTTCAAACATAAGAATCCTGAACAATCCTGTTCCTTTCTGAACTGCTGAATCCACCACAACATTTGCATATTGCTTTACAAAGAAGACCTTCCCTTGCTGGTCTGAGATAAAAGTAAATTAGTAATCTTGCCTTGACTGTTCAGTCTCCTAAATTCATCTTTTCTCAATGAGGTACCCTCTTCAGTTCCTGCAGCAGCTAACACTATGAATTCCTGGTAAGGAGAGAAAGGGGATACAGAAGGAAAATGGAAGGAGGGTGAACTCTAGGGTAACTACAGTGCAAGTCTTTACTGTCCACATATGAAATGGCAGGTCCTGTCTTCTAAGATGGACATGTGAGTTTTAGATCTGTGAAAATGAGTATGTTACATGGAACAGTATCTGTGATACTGGGAAGATTTTGACACACATAGGATTGAATGGTCTGGTCTACATTACCTTGAGAATCCCTTTAGAATGATATACTCATATATATTTTTTTAAAAGTGTCTGTTACACTGACAAAATTTTTATCCACAACATGTAAAGATCTCACTTGAAATATATAATATGAAAATAATTTTAAATTTTCTCATACATTTTCCACATGATTTTGTACTTCCGTTATTTAAGCTTCCATTATTGATGTTGTGCTGATCCAGACTCTAGTCTTCCTGCTGGTCACCCATGAATGGACAGCATCCATCTCCTGCAGGTCTACTCAGAGCCTTCTAGATAGTGATGGTAACAAAAATTTGAATTGATACCAGCAGAAGCCAGGGCAGTCACCATAGCCTTTATCTATGAGGCTTCTATCTGGGAATCTGTGGCTCCCAACAGGTTCAGTGACAGTGAATCAGAGACATATTATACACGGAAAATTGGCAGAGTGAAGGCTGAGGATGTTTGAGTTTAATTACTGCAAGCAAACTTCACATATTGTACCCACAGTGACACAGACACTAACAAAAATTTTCTTTCTTGGTGTGTCCCAGCTTTCAAATGTGTTGCTTGTCCCTAGAAAAGCACAGCACATTGTATATGTGCAACATATTATTTTTATCACAGTTTGTTTTAATTTTAGTTTAGACTTACTGAATTATTTAAAAGGGTTCTTTTTAATCTTAGGAATTATTGTGTTCATTCAGAGATATATACTTTTCCTTGCATTTTTAATGATTATCTTGTCTACAGTTTGATATTTATTAATATGAAAGAACTGTCACCTATGTTAACTGTATTGTTTAGTTTTCATGATGAAAAACTTTTCTTTGGACATAATTTTGGGATGAAACCCAGATATACTAGGTTGCAGATATACTAGGTTGGATTAGGTTAAAGGTGCAGTAGTCTATGTTACTCTTTTTTAATAATAATAAGTATTAACAATATTGATAGTTTAGATTTAACAATTATTACAGAGTATTGCATCTCTTTGCTTTATAATATTTTAAACCATTTTATCTGGGTCCTTAGCACAAAACCCCTGATTTATGCAATAAATTAAAATATATATTATTTGAAAATATGACCATTTTACTTTTTATACTGAAAATTGTATATTCTAGTTGTTTGGTAGGAGCTCCACCTCAGCCCCTGGTGTCCTGCTCTAGGTGGACAATTCCCGGCCGCCAGGCGACTGGCGGAGCTGCTTTCTACCAGTGGGGTCTTCCAGACACAGCTTCCTGTGCTGCTCAGGCTCCACCCCCAGCACCACCCACACCTTGAGCAGCTAGGACTCCTGGCCCATGTGCAGCCCGTGCAGCAGGCCTGCACTGGGCCACCTGCTGCTGAACCTGCCCCTTCAGAGCCTGCTAAGACCAGTTCCTCGGCCTATTTAAGCAGGCATCCAGGAGACTAGTGTTATGTTTTCCTCTGGTCTCTCGCCCTGATCTCTTCTCTGTGGGGCTGGGGAATCACCCGGGAACGTTTGTCCATTAAACCTGGCCTTTGTCTAACTTGGCCTGATTCTGTTTTCTGTGCCTGCGGAGAAACTTATCACTAGTTCCCTTTTGTGTCAATTAATTTGTATTTTGCAAATAAATTATTCAATATTTAACACAGTTACACACTACTCTTTGTTTCATTTGTTATTATTGTTGCCATCCTGTAACTGTCCTTTTAAGCCATGTGAAATTGAAAAAACTCATCTAATTCTATTCAGTTCAAAATGACTTGCATGGGCTTGAGTATCAGTGATTTGATACTAGTAAGGGAAGATCTTCCCTGAAGGTTTTCTCCATTTGACAAGGGTAAAGCAGCAGACTCACTCTACTGAGTAGCTCTGACTCACCATCAAAATCCCAAGTGACCTTTGCCAAATGAAGACCCAGGGGGCAGGGACAGGATATTCACATATAACCCAGAGGCATTAAAAGAGTGGATCTGGTTTTTGTTCACCTTGGCGGAGTCCTTTGTGAACTTGGAGTCCTTTGTTGTGGCTACAGAACACAGAGGCCTGTAAAGAAGACAGATTCTCATTCAAAGTTAACAAGAATCTAACAGAATTTAATTTTCCTTATAGAGAAAACCTCTGGAGGGAAAGAGTTTTCCTAAGACTCAATAAGGAGAAAATATGAAACTGTTCCTGTTCATTCTTTCCTATGCTCCTAAGAGAGTCTTCCTCTTAAGAAGCCTCTCCTACAAATTGGATATAAGAGATATGATAACTTTGGAGGTCTGTCCTAGATGGCTTTCTGTTGTGATAAACACCCTGACCAAAAGAAACTTGGGGAGGAAAGAAGGTCAGTTTATAGTTACACTTCACAGTCCATCATGAATGGAACTCAACAGAACAGAATTTATCAAGCAGGTCATGAACCTGGAGGCAGGAACTGAACCAGAGGACATGGATGAGTGCTGCTTACTGACTTACTCTCCATGGTTTGCTCAGCCTTATTTCTTATACCACCCAGGATCATCTGCCTAGGGGTGGCACTGTTCACATTGGGGCCTTCTCACATCCATCATTAATCAAGACAATAACCCAGAGAACTGTGTAGAGATCAATCAAATAGAAGTATTTTCTCAATTGAAGTTCCTTCTTCCCAGATGTCCCTAGCTTGTATCAAGGTGACAAAAACAACCAGGACAAGGGCTTTCATCAGACTGCAGTAACAGACTATCCTGAACTCCATATTCCATTTATGAGACATAAAACATTTCCTTTACTCTTATGTTTGCACAGAATTATTAGCTTTCTGCCTGTGATAAAAATATTTTTCTTTTTTAAAAATAATAAAAAATGTGTATTTGCTGGTATCTTTTTCTGTGTATTAACACACATGCATGTAGATACCTACATAGGACAGAAGGGTGTGTAGGGCCCCCTGGAGCTGGATTTATAGGCAATAGTGAGCATCTCTGCCTAGGTGTTAGTTACTAAACTCAGGCCCTCTGGAAGAACAGCAAGCACTCTTAACTGCTAAGCCGTCTATCAAGCCCCAGAGAAAATTTTCTACTCTCAAAATATGCTACTAAAATCAGTTCACTGAGTGAGCTGGTGAGATGTCTCAACAAAAACTCCTGCCATTGAGGAAAATAACTTGATATTTTCCCTGAATCAATATATTAGATGAGGACTTACTCCCACATGTTGTCCTCTGTTCTCTACATGTGTTCCAAGGAATGAACATTCCTACACACATACATACAAACACATAATAAATAAATAAATGTAAAAAGATAATTTCACTCAAGTATAATTGTTGAATGAAAATTTATATATATTTAATTCATATAAAACAAATGAGTTGAAATTCACGTATGAAATATCATTAGCCACAAACACCAGAGACCCATACTTCCATTCCAAAGTTTCATTAAACCATATTTTCTGTGACAATTATTTTTAATATCCATCGTTTATACATTTTTCATGATGAACACTTAAGATATGCCTTCCTAGTATGTTTGTTTACTTTTGTGCTCCCATAGAGAAAATTCAATAAACCACAGGAAAGATAGCTCCTAACTTCTACATTTAACATTCATAAATTCAGGCATTTCTCTGTAAAATTGATGGAAGAGGAGCAAAAGCATAGTTATTCTACTCATAGAGAGTGATTGCATATATGACTTTATTTTCATTCCTTCCAGTGTTTCTGTAGTACTGCACTTATTAAGTGTCTAATGTCATCCAGAGTGACAGTTTTTATCATTTTCCCACCAAGCACTACATTTTGTTTCAATATTGTCAGTCCTGACATAGGAGATATTTATGTGGTTTTTGAAAGCATAAAAATCCTGCATGACTCTTCCCTCTATCTATATTGTATCACTAACCCTTCCTTTGCATATTGCTCCCTAGGGAGGACACACCCTTGCTACTCTGGGATAAAAACTCAGTCATCATCTTGCAGGGACTTAGCAGTCTCCTTGGGCTTCCTCCTCAAAATGAAGTTGCCTGCTCATCTGTTGGTGCTGCTGCTGTTCAGGATTCTTGGTGAGGACAAAAGGAAGTGAGAAGGGAGGATGGGTATGGAGGATGAGCCCTGGGTCTCACTGATGATGACATGTGTTCTGTCCATGTATGAGAAGACAACTCTTAACTTCCAGGATGGGACCTGTTGGGTTTATATCTGTGAGAGGGAGATTTCAGATTGGAGAGAACCTGGGTTATAATGATTATAATTCAGATGGAATGGGATGGTCTAAGTTATGCTTAGGGTTTCAATTAAGTTATCGTTATGGCTGTCAATTCACTGAGCTTGTCAAAAAGAGAATTTTATTGTATAAAGAATTGTATGTAAAAATAAACATCTCAGTTGAAATAAATTCAAAAAGCATATATAAATTTTGTTCATGAAGTGTGTCCTTAACTTTGTACTTCTCTGTCTTTTTTTCAGATTCAAGAGGGGATGTTGTGATGACTCAAACTCCGACCTGTCAGCCTGGGGGATCAGGCCTCCATCTCTTGCAGGTCTAGTCAGAGCCTTGTAGATAGTGATGGAGATACCTATTTGGAATGGTACCTGCAGAAGCCAGGCAAGTCTCCACAGCTCCTCATCTATGAGATTTCCAACAGATTTTCTGGGGTCCCAGACAGGTTCAGTGGCAGTGGGTCAGGCACAGATTTCACACTCACAATCAGCAAAGTGGAGCCTGAGGATCTGGGAGTTTATTACTGCTTCCAAGGTTCACATCCTCCACCCACAGTGATACAGACCCTAACAAAAACATCCTTACTTGGCATGGTTCAGATGCCAAACACGTTACTTAACTCTGAGACAAAGAGAGATGCTGAGAAAGTCTAAATTATTGCTTGCAGCTGAGGGGCTTAAAGCATGAATGCCTTGCTTATTAACACCTCACTGGCCATGCATTTCTGGCTTCATCAGCACAATAACAATGATATTGCATCTGCCTCAGGGGAATAGTGAACAGGTGCTTTCTCAGCAGGAGGAATGATGGGGTCAGCTGAGTGAAAACTCATTGTGATCCAAGAGTCCTTTTCTGCCTGTGTCACTCAAAATTAGCCAGTACTGAAGACAAGAAACTGAGACTTAGTCTTTTTTTTTAACTGTCTCCTTTACTATATAATTACTTCATTTGCCACATTTTATGCTTTGACTTAAATTCTACTTTATTAATGTAAATATTGCATGTCCTACTCTATTTTGTTCCCTATTTTTGTAAAGTATGTTCATTGACTCCCTAAGTGCAGATAATATTTTACTCATGAAGTCTTTCTTTTCTGATGAACAAATGGTTCTTTTTATCTCCATCCAGCTGTTGTTACTCTTTTGACTCCATGATTTATTCCAAATTACATGTACAATTACTGGTGGGTAGGAGCATATTCATGCTAGTATTTCCTGGTTGCTTTGAATATTTTCCTTCCTGTGTTCTTATTTGCTTATGGTTTGGTATTTTTATGTATTTATAATATTCTAATTTTTTTACCTCTTTATTTGTGTAAACTTAGTGAATTTATTGCAAACCTGTTTTTAGATTAAATTACCTTTCTTTTGTTTCCAGAGAGTGATTGTTTGTCTTCCATTTCTGAAGTGCTCTGGTAATTGTATGTTTTAGTGGGTGGGGAACATTTTTGCTGTTATTTCTTGCTAGAACTTTGGCTATATTACCCAATTATCTCCTACCTGTTAGATTCTTATTAAGAATTTACTGTCAGTCTAGCAGGATTCTCTTACATGTAATTTAGAGCCCTCTTTATATCCTGTTTTATTTTCTTCCTAAGATTTTATCTTGGACAGGAGTTTTGCATTGAGTTTATTTGAGAAGGCCTTAATCTTCCATGACCTGGATCTTCAGATTGTACTTTATTAACTGTGTTTTCTGTATGTTCACCTTCCTGTCCTCCTTCTATAAAGCCCAAAATATAAGTTTGGGTTCATTTAATGGTGTCCCATATACTGCCTATGTTGTTCATTATTAATCTTTTTATCTCATTCAGTAAACAATTTTATTTAAAGGGAGTATAAACTGATTTGTTTTCCCTCAAAAACAGAGGTTAGCAAGTAAATCACAGTTTATATTGAAACTCACACTATGAATTCCTGATTATGTCCTTGATAATATTCATGCCCTGGCCTTAACATGATGTTGAAGTCCTTCATTTGTAGTGTGATTGTGAAAAATGGAGGGGCATTCAGGAGAAAATGAAATCACTATCATGAAAACTTTGTAGTCTAATTTTACTGAATGTATAAGTTCTATACTAATTTTTCAAATTAGTCTATAAATTGTGAATTACAACTTAAAATAACAGCAAGATAAATTAAAATTATGTATGTTATATGGATTTAAAATAGATAAAGCACTTTCACTTAAATTGTCACCCACAAGTTGACTGTGTGAATATGTGTGTGTGTGATTCCTGTGGTCATAGTCAGAATCTTATGTGTGGTAGACAAGCACTCTACCACTAAGCTAAATATTTTGCACACAGTAGTT
Source organism: Neotoma lepida (assembly GCA_001675575.1). NCBI lineage: Eukaryota > Metazoa > Chordata > Mammalia > Rodentia > Cricetidae > Neotoma > Neotoma lepida. The sequence goes on from LZPO01108687.1 coordinate 12,150, forward strand.
TTAAAATTGGTAAATGAAATAGCTTAAATTGATTAGAGCAATAAATGTTATATCTATGTTCTTAAGCCCGAAAGTTGTATGGATTATGTGTAATAAGTGGGTATACACAGTAAAGAGTCAAAGAATGAGTCCTTCATGTGCCTTGGAGGTCACTGACATCTTATTTTAAATTTTATTTTGTGTTTGTTTTGCTCTTGTTTTTTACTTTTGGAGTGTAATTAAATTGCAACAACTCTCCCTTCCCTTTCCTCCCTCCAAATCCTTATTGTTGTTTTCTATTGCAAAGAGTGTTATGGACATTGAACTTGCTGGAAAAAACGTGGACTCAGTCCAATAATAATTAAAGGATGTGTAAATTATTGTTAGCGAGACAACAATCTCTGAGCCAAACTTGACATTTCTATGTGGAGGGGAGGGGATGAGGGAAGGGGTTTTTGAATGAGAAAAATAAAAAAAAAAAAATGGAGTGTCTGGACAAGCAAGCCAGAATCTCTCTGCTCTGCCAAGATTAGGTCATTAAGGTGACCTCAAAAGAGTCCTTGAATGTTCACACAAGCAGGTCACAGAAGTTAAAAAACAGTCATATCATAACAAATGGATGGCTACAGTTGAACATGTTTGGGGTATTTTTACTGAGTCTGGGTTCCTGGGAAATTATCTTCTAGGGACTGGAGGCTGAAACAGATGGATAGAGTGTTCCAAGATGGATGTCTAGCATAAAATGGAGTTTCTTTAGCCATCACAAGAGAAGTTAACTTGATGAGGTTTGAAGATTTCCCCATTGGAAGAGAATCTACAATCACTAATTTACTAAACTAGCACAATGTATATAAATTTTTACTATACACACAAAGTTCAGTCTTTATCCCATAGTAAACTTTAAACAATAAATACAGTCCATGAAGAACTGGGAAACTTATTTTCTTGAACTTTGTAGTGTATTTTTACATGATTTAAATTCATTTAATAATATTCTATATGAAATGGTTTATTTTATCATAAAGAATATAATTACATGTAAAAACAGTAAAAATGGTTTTTATAAAGATATTTATCAGAATAAAAAGGTATGTAACTAGTCTTTACCAAAATTGGGTTAAAACTAGTCATTTTCTTTCTTTCTTTTTTTTTTTATTAAAAGATTTTCTTGTTTTACATACCAACCACAGAACCCCCTCTCCTTC
>LZPO01108687.1:14603-44162 GCA_001675575.1 Neotoma lepida
CCTTGTGGTATGATTGAGCATTCCTTGGGTATATGCCCAAGAGTGGTATAGCTGGGTCTTGAGGAAGATTGATTCCCAGTTTTCTGAGAAACCTCCATACTGATTTCCAAAGTGGCTGTATTCATATCATGAAGACCTCAATTGAAGGAATTCAGCAGGTTTAAAGAAGTCCTGGCAAGCTTGTTCAACTCTCAGTTATGATTCTCAAAATTCCCACCGAATATGAAGATGTAGCTTTGTAGGATAAAATGGCTTGTTTAAAATCCTTAAGTATCTTACAGGGAATATGCTCACATTCTGCATCAAGGAAAATTATCAGCAACTCTGGATTAAAAGGGTTAGAAACATAATGGGCCTACAAAAAGGAGAGGTTAAATTATCTTCAAGATCTTATTACTTTTGACCTAACGGAATCCCCAGGGCTAGTGCTAACACAAGATTGCAAATTGCATGTTGAGATTTCTTTTTATTGTTACAGCTCCTTTGATAACAGAGCTCTGAGTTTACACTTAAGCAAGGAAGCTTGCTTCACAGGCCAGCATGTTCAAGGTTATATAACAGTAGATCTGGCACATATCTAACTCATACCTATCTTCCTTATCTTCTGGGAAACTCTGAGTCATTCCACTCATATTGGGTCTTGAAATTTATCCTTCAGTGGATAGAGCTGAATCTATCCACAATTTCAAGAGTAGCAAGTGATACTTGCAATTTTATATTCACATTTGTAGGCTTAAGTTTTTCTCCATTTTCTCTTGTCTTTCAAAGGGTAAGAGCTCATTTCTTATAAGGAAGTTTGTCTCCCAGTCAAGTTTATTATTATCAAACTTTAGTATTATTTGATTCATAGTGCTCTTTTTCAATTGACATTACTAGATACTATAGATCCACAATTTCTGCATTTGTTGCTCATACTCCTAAATATCACATCTGATTGAAAATGTATTGGGTAACACTTAACTGTCCTGAAATCCATGCTTTTACTGGATAAAACATTTTAGCTTCCATCCTAGCATGAATGGGTGCTGTACCTTCATATAATTGTTTGGAATGTGACCAAGGATGGAAGTTCTGCCCTTCATAGATATTGACTATGTTTATATACCTCTATATGTGATCTCTCAGATGTTCTTTTAGGGCTGAATGGCTCTATAATACATGTTTTCCACAAAGAACAAAATTTCCCATTAGAGGTTTTGTCTAGTACTTGAGGTAGCATATTCTATATTGGGGTTTGTAAAAAAATGACGTTTTAAGTTATTTTTGCTCTCCTTGGCTCTTCCCACATAGCTGTATCAGCCTGAAAATGTGCATACTGTTTCCCATGAATGCTCATCTCAACAAGTCTGAGATAAAAGTTCATTTCTAATCTCCCTTTGACTACTTATGACTTCTTAGTTCAAATACTTAGAATTGGTTTTTGTGTTCAGTTCCTGGGGCTGCAATAAGAAGAAAGGGAGGTGAAGGAGGCTGTGGAGGGAGAGTGGCTCTGAGACTCCACCACTGCTCATCTGTAATCTGTCAGTATGTGAGATGTCTGTTATTGTGCTCCTAGAAAGGCTTGTGTGTTTATATATGTGACTGAGAGAGATGTTAGAATGAATTAGGATTTGTATTCTGGTACTAAATCTGACAAGGGTGGAGGAGTATGGTACAGGTGAATTCTGGAGCCTCCTTTATTTTTTTTAATTTTTTAATATTTTATTCATTTTTTATTAAAAGATTTTCTGTTTATTTTACATACCAACCACAGAACCCCTCTCCTCTCTCCTTCTACCCCCAGCCTTCCCCTTCAACCCACGGCCCCCATTCCCAACTCCTCCAAAGCAAGGTCTCCCATGGAGAGTCCCCAGAGCCTGGTACATTCAGTTGAGGCAGGTCCAAGACCCTCCTCCCTGTGCCTAGGCTGCACCAGGTGTCCCAGCATAGTCATTGGGAGCCTCCTGTATAATTAGTAAATATTTTTGTTTAGTGAACTACATTTTAGAATATGAGGTTTGAACATATTAGTAGGAAATAAATAAGATGAAATAATTTTTAAATATTTTGTCATGTTTGTACATTAAATAACATCTCTCTCTCATTATACTTTCAGTATCCAGTGGAAATATTGTGACAACACAGACTGTGCTCACTTGACCAGGGCCCTGGAGAAGCTGTTTCCATATCCTCAGGTCAAGTCAGGCCCTCCCATACAATAGCAAAAACATATTTAGATTGGTACCTGCAAAAGCCAGACCACTCTTCTCAGCTCCTGAGCTATAGAGTTTCCAAACATTTTCTTGGCATCCCAGACACATTCAGGGGCAGTAGGTCAATGACCAATTTCATACAGCAAATCAGTTGAGTGGAGCTTGAAGGTTTTGGAGTACATACTTACATGCACAGTGAAACAACCTCCATTTTTTTTTTTGTTGTTGCTTCAGGTGGCCTAGTTGCCTCATGTGTTGTTAGTCTGGGGAGCAGTTCAGAATGTTTCCCAAGTATCTGTAAGAGGAGCACATTGGAACACCCAGAAGAGTAGAATAAACTTGAGACTGGAAGACAAGAATAGTCTTGATTTTATCTTAGGAACCTGTCAACACCTACAATCTTTCATTATGTAAGAAGCAGCAACATGGAAAGTTTCTAAAGAATTAAATCTCTGACTGTCCACAATATATTCAAAGTTAGAAAGAAAAGTTTGACTTTATTCATTAAGTGAACAAAAGGACACTACTTGAAGGACACTAGGCTAATTACATCCTCTATTCTCCAGGGTTTAACATTTTCTCAGCAGCCAGTGTGTGTCTCCCAGGTCTGTAGCAATATACACAGTTTGTATACAATATACAAAAATCCAATCCAATATAAAAATTTTAAAACTAGTAGTTGCCTTTTAAAAGTAGATTCAATGATCTATCTTTTTATCTTATCACATTCGTATTCTCTTTTTTCTTTTCAGAGTAGATTCAATAACCTACCCTTTATCCATCATTTCTGTATCGTTTTTTTCAGAATAGATTCAATAATCTATCTATTATCTATATCCTCTTTTCATTTTTTTCAAACAAGAATCCTGGATCTAATTTCTTTTGTTTAAACTTTTTCCTGACCCTTAACAATTAACAGCTTGTAACAAACCATCCTAAACAAGGACAATTACTAAAAACCCATAGAATGACCAAAAACCCCCACGCCAAGAGGAATGTGGACATCATGTTCTTAAAATTACTTCCTGCTGTGAAGGTATCTTTAGGGGATCCTGAAAAGAAAAATTTTGAGTTAATTGTCAAGTCCTGGGAGAGGTAGCTGTATCATTTGTTGTCCAGTCTCTGCATAATACAAAAGTGCAGGGCTTATCTCAAGTCCTTGCTCAAGGAGTCTGTGAGGCTGCATCATCTCAGCTAGCCATCTCAAAATTGTCCTGAGCAGTTTGTAGTCCAAAGCCAATCTTTGGATGGTGTTTGTCAGCTTAGTGGTATTATTATCATCCTGATGGAATCGTCATTGTGGGGCCCCATCATCTTTTTGGAGACTTCAAAGTCACTGTTAGGTGTGGTCATGATTCCCTGCAGAAAACTGATAGAGACTCAAACATAAAAAACATGTACAGGCAGCTAGATGAAGCCTTTTTTCTAGAATTCATCAGTACTCTATATGGCCATTAATATCATAACAAAATTAAAATATATATATATATTAACCTTATAAATTTTGATATAAAATTCATACCTTAAGAAAAGTTTTAAAGAATCAAAATAGAACCAAAGAATTATGAGATTAGTGGCAATAGAATAGTCCCTTAATTTTGGTTTTCTTCTGTCCCATAGCAGATGGCTCTTCTGACATGATACAGAGATTTTGCATTTCTTTTTAACAAACATGCTTGGGTTTAGAGAAGGAGAAAGCCATTTTCCAACTCCAAATCCAGCTTTAATTTTTAATTGAACTGAGACTACATATAGGCCATTTGTGTTAAGTGTATGTAGAGAACAGCAGAAATAAACATTTAGGAAGACTTATGAAATTTCATATGTGATATACCAATAGGCCACTTTACTCTTTTTCTTGAGGTATTTTTTCTGGATGATTTGTCCTTTTTCTTCAAATGTCTCATTTGTCCAGTGTTCTTCATATTCCTTAGCCTTCATTTTCCTGAAAGACAAAAACAAAAACCTTTCCCCAACCCTAACTTTGGGGAAGTTCCCATTTGGCAAGTTTTATCTAATTAAATGAAAAGCATTTGTTAGTTATAAAAGTTAATTTAAACTGAAAGGTCATGCTGGTTGATGAGCTATCACCTCTTCTAATTAAGAGGTCTCTATTGTTTAAATCAAACCTTTATCAATTTTGATGGTAGCTATAGCTTTTCTTCTCCTGTAGAACAAAAGCAAAACCTCGTCCCCAATGTAACACATATCCTGGTTTCCATTCTGAGGTCAGCACATCTTTAAAGTATATAGGCTGATTTAATTCTGTAGTTTTTTTTTCTATTATCCAATGTCAACCAGCATATGCCGATACAATTAGAGATATAAAACATTCATGAAAAATTCTAATGTATAAAGACAGAGGAAAGACGTCTTGTGTTCACGTATTGGAAGAATCAGTACTGTTAAAAAATGTCTGTATTACCCTTAGGAATTTACAAATCATTTTAATTATATCAAAATAACAATGTTATTATTTACAGGACTTGTCAAAACAATCTAAAATCATGTTCAATTAAAATCACTTTGAATATCCAAAGTGATTTTTAGCACATACACACAAAAACCCAGGAGACTTTTTCTATCTTACCTTTAAACGTACCTTTTCTACCATACCTTTAAACATGGTAATAGGTAAAAACAATATTGTACTGACATAAAACAAACACATAGGCTAGTGGAATAGATTATACAGGCTAGAAGTAGGTTGTTGATTTAATTATTTTTATGAAGAATCTAAGAACACACAATTGGAGAAAGGATCATCCTTCAAAAATTAATTAATTTCAAATCTTTATTATCTTCTAATTTATGTGCATAATGTTTCTCCATGTGCATGAGCACATGTGTGCAAGTACCCACAAATGCAAGAAGAGGGAACTGTATGCCCTGCAGATGGAGTTACAGGTAGCTGTAAGATACCAAATGAGAGTTCTGGAAACCCCAAAACATGGATCTTCTGGAAGACCAGCAAACATTTTTAATCACAGAGCCATCTCTCCAGCACCATGTATTCACTTAAAAAATTAAATTTATATTTACCTATTTTTGTGTGTGAGAGAGGTGCATATGCCAGAGCAAACATCAGAAGACTTCTTGTAAGAGCCGGTTTTCTCCTTTCACTATGTTCCAGGAATCAACCTCAGATCTTCAAGCTGTGCAAAAAGCATTTTATCTGCACCCTTATCCATGGAGTAATCTCTGGCCTGGAACAGCTTTTTTCTTCTCTCTCTCTCTCTCTCTCTCTCTCTCTCTCTCTCTCTTTTCGATAGATGATGTCAAGAAATTGAGCATTTATAAGCAACTTACTAAAAGATAAAAATAAGGAATTATTCTAATATATGTAACTATGAAAATACTAGAAGAAAACAAAGTTGAAATGCTTCAGGATATTATTTTTTTTTCTTGCACAGGACTCTAAAAACAGAAGAAAAGCTCTAAGTTTTCTATCCTTTTCTCATTTCCTTTTCAATGCACATCTTTTCTGTACTGCCACTGAGGGCATTTTGCACATCCCTTTCCATCTTCAATTTAACTGCAAATACCCAGAGAAAGGAGTCTTCTGTTCTGACTGGATATCTTTTCTTTTTGCTCTGGTGCCATCAATCACAGAGCTCCATAGAATGAATTGATATTTGTGATGTATGAACAACACCTGCCACAGGTGAGTGGACAGGTTAGTTCCATCAAAGCTTCTGTGCCCCAAAGTAGCACCCATTCTATGCCACCTTCCATGTTATTTTTTTAATAAAAATGGAAAATCTTTTCTGAGACATGTTATATAAATATCATAAATGTGGTAATCCTGGATATATTTGTGGGAAACAAATGGTGCAATAAAATGGGGGTTATTCAGGCTTCCAAATTTAATTTGGTCCCCTTCCTGCCTGTGCCACAGAAAAACATGTAAATGGGTCAGAGAAGTGCCAATAGCTGAAAGGGAAGAATCACGTCTTGGAGAGTTCCTGAAGTGAGAAGGATGAGGCTGGTTTGACTTACAAGGAGCACTCAGCCTCCCCTATTCCCAGCTCTGTAAGTATCCTCAGGCCCTACTCTATTTGCCCAAGGCATCTTTGCCATTTCATGAAAATCACAAAACTCAGACCATCAACTTGGAGAGGAAAGGCTTTATTCAGCTTATGGTTTACATCATTGAGTGAAGTCAGGGCAGCAACTCAATGCAGAAACCTATAGGTGAGAAGTGAGGCAGAGACAAAGAACTACAACCTAAGACCATCTGTCCATGATTGGCACAACCCTGAGTTCTCCCATATCAATCATTAATGAGGAACAAACTTGCTCATAGGCCAAACTGATGGAAGTAATTCCTTAACCAAAGTTCCCTCTTATCATATATGTCTATGTTTGTGTTTAGTTGACAAAAAACAACCAGTACACTTGGCTAGTAGAATATGTATGTTTGCAAATGGATGGAAGAAGTAAAAATTGTATTCTTTGTGATTGTAGCTGCTTACTCTCAGATTTCTAGAGTCCATTTTACACATAATTCTGGAGAAATTAGAAAAGAATAAAAGAGGTGAGAGGATGTATTGTTAGTAGATATAAGAAGTACCTTGGAAAAGGGTTGTGAACACTGAATGAAAATAAAAAGACAACTAACTACCAATAAGGTCATAGATTTGGAGAACACTTTGACATCATCACTTTGACAGTCTGTCCAGCAGGGGTCACCATGAACACAAGTCTTTCCAGTTAAAGGTTCCTCAACAAAATGGTAGGTCAGTCATCCCTTTAATGCTTACAGGGAACCATGTTCTTAGGTTACTGATCCATAAAGCATGCAAGGACATCTCCTGGGTTTTGGGCCACTTCTTTGAAAGCAGGTTGGACATGAGCTTGTGGAAGTTTGTCATCCTGCAAATTCATTATTTTCCTTAAGCCAAAAAAAGCTTCTCCCCAAATGCTGTCTTGAGCACCAAATACATCATGTACACCAGCTTGGCTGCTTCAAGTACTGCATTATTTGTGTCAAACCTAATAGCACAGACTGTATGTACTACACATTTTTTTCAAAGTGGAAGTGGTAATGAGTACCAAGAGAAAAATTTAAAACACAGTACACATGAGAGAATCCAAGGGCCTTGAAGTGACCCTCTTAAGAGATGATTCAAGGAATAGATATTTCCTAGAAATATTCTTTCAGTAAAATGTTATTCTTTCTTTTGTTGATGTAATTGCTGTGAGATTTTGTTCTACAGTAATGGCCTACAATCCCATTTTGGACCTTGCATATAAATCAAATAACTTAAAATATAGGAAATAACCATATTGGTAAACATAATGTGCATGGAAACAATAGGGATAACAGATTTTTGCTTTGAAGTGTACTTGTACTACTATATATGAGTCAGTCAGGCATTGCACATAAGCAATATTGTCAGCTAACGTTAAATCTGAACACACATCACAGTTAAAATTGTAATTGAAATACTCAAAATGATCATCTCATGTTAATCATGGCACACAGCTTTGGTAACTCTCAGCATTTAGATGTGATCAGAGCTCTATAAAAGTGATGATTGTTGAGAGTTTTATTAAAGGGCAACTTTACCAATTTGTGATTATAACATAAGCTTTCTTTATGCTCTAGATTTTTAAAGATTTAGTACATCTACTGATTTATTTATTTATATCTGTGGGTATGTGTGGACACATGGGTGCCATTGCATGTCTGAGAAATTTGTCCTCTCCATCCTTCAGGTTGATTTGTGGACCAAGGTCAGGTCAACAGGATTGTTGGGAAGTGTCTTTATCAGCACTGAGCCCACTGGCTTGTATCTCCTAGATTTGTAATGGTGTATTTAGGGATAAAATAATATATATTCTATGAACATGGAAATGTTCATGGTGTGGAGCAAGCAAGATAATAGTCATGGATTGATAAATTATGGCCAGAAGTTCAAATTTGGTTCAGCACTTGCTTTTGGAAATAAAAATTTATCAGAACACACCAGCACATAGATTCCTGACAGGATATGAGGACTGAACACTATTATGAGAAAGAGCATGTGACCACAGGATCTATAGATATTGGGGCTGAAGATTCTCTGAGGACAAAGTGAGCACAAACAAGGACAGAATGTGAAACTGAATCATAGCAACAAAGAGTGGCTTGGGTTTAGCATTCTTGAGGTTTGTGATAATTGTCAAGGAGGCATCATTGAATATGTATTGATGTAAATAAGTATAATTTGATTACGGGTTTGGAACCATCACCATTTCATTTTATATCCTGCAGCATAAACAAAAAGGAACATAAAATGGAGCTATTCTTAGTTTATTGTATTACTTAAAGCCCAGGGAAAATCTGTATGTTCATATTTCCTATGTGTAAAAATATTTTTTTTCACAATCTTCACTGTCCTGGGTGGTTTTGTATCAACTTGACACAAACTAGAGTCATCAAGAGGAGGGAGTCTCGGTTGAGGAAACGCTTCCTTGAAATCCAGTTGTAAGGCATTTTCTCGTTTAGTGATGAATGGAGGAGGACCCAGCCAGTGGTGGGTGGTGCCATCTCTGGGTTGCTGGTCCTGGGTTCTATAAGAAGGTGGGATGAACAAGCCATGGGAAGAAAGCCAGTAAGCAGCTCCCCTCCATGGCTTCTGCATCAGCTCCTGCCTCTGGGATCCTTTAAGTGCTGGTGAGTTCTGTTTAACAGGGTATCCATCTCTACTGTGCAGAGATTAAGGGTCGATGCAAGAGTGGAGTCCATAGAAAGATCATGATCAAGTAAAAAGGACTGTGTCTAGTGAAAAGTATATTTCACTTTGAAAAGTTAGAAATGAGGGAACACCCTAAAAGGGGTGAAGTAAGGGTGGCAGTGAATGAAGCCAAGGACTGTAGTACAATTGAGATAAAAGAATGTTATGAGAATTTTTTTCTTCTAGGAAGGAAATTAGTGACTAGTTGCACTGCCACATGTGCTGCACACAAGTAAGCTAGCAGAAGCAACAGGAAGCTACAGAACCTGGAAAGAAGAGATGGGGAGAAAATATAGGACTGATGAAAGGAGATGTATTTAGTCTGGGATGAAAGATAGGAAGGTCCAATACAGCCAGAGCTCTTCTTCATTGTTCAAAGGGTTCATTCCTGAGATAACTCAGAAATGAATGAAGTTGTTGTAGAGTGAGAGCCATGGGGAGAGCTTCCATAGAACATTCCTGTTCCGTTACAGAAGGAATCTATTTACTTTAAGGAATGTATATGAAGTACGTAAAACATTTAAAGGAAATAGCAAAAATGTGACTATGAGGATAAAAATGAGGAAGGGATTGATCAAAAGGAAGGTCTTGTGTGGAAGGGAAAAGAGTTCATGCATAGGAAGAGGCATGCCATTGAATTTTTCTTCTGGTCCCAGTGTCTGTGGGCCCCATTACAAAACCCTTTGGATTTGTTGACAGGGAAGCAGCATTGTTTAAGGAGAGCAAAATTCCCATTCTTAGCAGTCTTCAGATCTAGTCTCATTTACTATTAGAGTACTGCAGCAACCAAAGAATCAAATTGGTGCTGAAGAATATTAAACCAATTTGAAATTTCTTTAATTTTTTTTCTGAGAGATGGTGAGACAGAGAGGTTAACTGATGCAAGGATATCTTCAGGTCAGATATTTTAGGTCTGAGTCCTGAAAAAAATGTGCAGAGTGGCAAGAAGAGGGATGAATTCGATGGCTTATTATTCTCACTTCCAGAGAACACCTGAAATACTTTTAGGAGTTGTCTTAGTGTTCTATTGTTTTTAAAGAGACTCCATGGCTATGGCAACTCCTATAAAAGACAAACATATAGTTGAGGTGGCTTGCATTTTCAGAGGTTTAGTCCATTATCATCATGGTTCGACATGGTGACATGCAGGCAGACATGGTGCTGGAGATTGAGCTGAGATTCCTACATCTTGATTTGCAAGCACCAGGAAATTTCTGTCTCACTGGGAGTAGCTTGAGATGGGAGACTTCAAAGCCCACCCTCACAGTAACATTCTTTTTCCAACAAAGCCACACCTACTCCAACTAAGCCACACCTCCTAATAGTACCTAATAGTGCCTCCTAACACTTTGGAGACAATTTTGTTTTAAACCACCATATTCCATTCCCTGGCCTCCAAAGGCTTGGAGCCATATAATAATCCAAAAATACATTCAGTCCAACTTCAAAAGTCTCCGTAATCTATAACAGTCTCAAACTTATGTAAAAGTTCAAAGTTATAAAATCAAAATTAAAAAGCAGATCACATCCTTCCAACAAATAATGGCACAGGATATAAATTACCATTCCAAAACGTAGAGAAGGGAGCATAGTGAGGAAATACTGGACCAAAACAAGACCGAAACCAGGTGGGCAAACTCCAAACTCTGCATCTCCATGTCTGATTCCAAAATGCTCTTCAGACCTCCAATTCCTTTCAGCTTGTTGTATGCAACACTCTTCTTTCTCTTGGGTTGGTTCCATTTCCTGTTTGCAGCCTTCCTCGGTGGGTATCCTATGGCTCTGGCATCTCTAGCATCTTGGAGTCTCCAAGACAATCCAGGCTTCAACTACACAGCTTCATGCAATGACCTCCCTAGGCCTCCATTCAGGGATGCCTCTGACTTATGCCTGGTCTAAGCAGCTTTTTTTATTGCTCCTTGACTAAAGCCAGAACTACGTGGCTGAAGCTGCCAAGTTCTGCTGCTTGCTCGGGCTGGAACATGGCCCCCTTGTGCAATTACAACTTCATCAGCTTTCTGTTTTTGATGGCTATCTTTACAGTATACACTTGGCTGTCCTTGAACTTGCTGCGTAGACCAGAATGGCCTCAAAGTCAAGGATCTGTCAGCCTCTGCCTTCAGAGTGCTAAGATTAAAGGTATGCACCACCACAGCTGGCTTTGAGCTTTCATTTAATTCTTTCTCATAAGTTGGAAACTAGCTAGTTGGGATCTTGCCCCAATATCACCACTCCCTTTATTCCATTTCTTAATCTGTTTATTTCCTTGTTTGGCTTGTCCATTTTCATTATATGTCTTAATTAGAATTACCACTAATAATCACATGACAGAGTCTATTCTAGGCTGTTTTGAGATTTCCTCTGCCAACAAAATTAATTCAAAATTCTTCAATTTATCCTCAGGCAGACTCTTTGGACAGGGCTAAAAGGAGGCACATCTTCACCAAAACATCACAAGAATGACCTCTAGACCACATAGGAATATTCTTCTCCTCTGTACCCTGTTGTGCAAAGTCCCCATAGTTCATCAAATTATACTCAGCACCACTGTCTTCTATGCCCCTACTAGTATGACAAACCATTCAACTAATTTTCTAATCCACAGTCCCAAAGTCCATATTCCTTCATACAAAAACACAGTCAGGCCTTTCACAGCAATACTCCCTCCAGTCCCTGGTACCAACTTCTGTCTTAGGGTTTCTATTGCTGTGAAGAGACACCATGACCATGACAACTCTTATAAAGATAAAAAATTACTTGGGAGATTTAGAGGTTTAGTCCATTTAGATTTTAGAGGTTTGGTCCATTATTTTCATGGTGTGACATGACAGCATGCAGACAAACACAGTGCTGGAGAGGAGCTGAGTGGAGAAGGACTTACATCTTATGCTGGCAACAGGAAGTGATCTGTCTCACTGGGATTAACTGGAGAATAGAAGACCTCAAAGCCAACACCCACAATGACACACTTCCTCCAACACATACTCCAACAAAGCCACACCTCCTAGTATTACCACGTCCTTTGGGGGTCATTTTCTTTCAAACCAGCATAAGAGTTTGAAAACACAAATCTCTCCTAAATACTTAGAGATGTCAAAAGGGGTGGTGTGGAAAGGGGCAACAGTTAGAGTGCCTGAGAAGAGGGTCCATCTATGGGACCACAATAAAACTTAACAGATGGCAAAGATCCAGAACATAAGTNGGCTGTTGGATCATAGCATGCATTTCTGGATTGTGCTATGTGAGGGAGGTATTATATGTACAAATTGTGGGGAACATTAAGAGACAAAGTTAATGAGAAAAAATTTTAACATCAATATTAATGGAAGTTTTGTTTAGTGAAAATAAATGTAACAGAACCATGTACCAGAGTTCTGTAGAAGGATAAGGTGACTGAAACTCACTGTTTGTCACATAAGACTACTGTATAATGAACAATCACCTGTGACCTTTGTAAGAGGAGTTAAAGTCAGCATCTTAACTGACAAATTAAAAGAGACATGGAATCCTCTTGACTCCTTTCATAGGATTGTTTAGGAAAAATCTGAGGACACCTTTGGATATCCTGAATAATTTCCCAAATCTCTGAGTTTGGTTAATGTGTATCTGGCAGTCTCCTTTATTCAGTGAACAGAATGTTGACAGTATGGAATGACACATTATATCTGTGAGAAGCACTCTTCCAGAAACAGATAGCACTCCATAGATTTGACTTCAGCATTTAAGCAGATAAGCCTGTTTCTCAGCTGTGGAGGGATATTGAAGAACTAAAGTAAGTCAATGCAGATCTTATCAGGAAGAGAACCATTTGTGAGAAATAACTGTCCAAAAAGATTTTCATATGGCTACATATACTGTCTGAGGACTGTAGTTCCCTGAATTGTTAAAGATATATACCTACCATGTTAATGTGGGTTGTACTTTCCTTCTAGGTGTTTAGATCATGGCCAAAACCATTCTTTGTTTTTGTACTGTTAAGAACAATTCAAGATCTGGTTTTCAGGGGTCACTTGGGATTGAGAGGAATTTCTGACTCCTTGATCTATTCTTTACCAGTTGTACATCTTTGTGATGATAAGTCAAAGGCCTTGCTTGTCCTTCTGTCACTTCCCCTGGAATCACTGATTAAATCTTTCTTCTGTTTTGACCTTACTCTTCATAGACTGGACTCCAATTAGAATCATTGATTGGGGTCCCCATATCCTCTCTCAAGAGGAGAACAAGTGATTTCCCATGGCTGCCAAACTCTAAGACCTCGGTGACTTTAGAAATCAAGGGAGAAAATGTTCTCTCTTTTAGTGCTTCTGACCACATTAGAATACCTTTCAAGTATGGTTATTAAACATCCAGAAGGTCAGTTACACCAGTCTGGTTCTTTTAACTACTATTTAATATTTCAATAGTCAGATACTTATAAATAAGCATTGATTGGACATTCAGCTTAGCCAGTTTTTGTAATCATTGATCTTAGACCTTAGAAACTTTAATACCATATACATTATCTCTAAGTCTCATCCTTTACATACCTTAAATAACATACTCAGATCTTACTAACTTGCAAAAGCTTTCTAATATTTTTTAGTCTGAAAATACTCATGCATCTTAATCTTTGTATAAATCCTTCTTTGCTAAAATAATTTCCATATTTATATCCTTCTAATACTTTTTATTTTATAGTACCATGAGATAGAGTACCATTAACAAATGAATTTATAATCATTATCTATTATCTATTTATTATTATTATAGTGAGAATTTTGTCCCTGTGTAGGGGAACCAAGCAATGTCTATCTCCTTTTCATAAGGTCTCCCTGACAACTCAGTGTTCAAATTCATTAACGTTCTCCCTGGGGTACCAATGAAGTTGTTGGCTTACTTACAGATAATTGGTAAGGAGTAATTGATGTGAGTTTGAGTGACTCAGAATCAGTCCCACTTAAAAATCTATGATCAGTATGTATGAGGACATTTTCTAGTTCCATTTACTTTCTGTGTTTTTAAATTGGCTGGGATATCCAGTTCATCTCCTTTTTTTGTGAAGGAGTATTGATATTTAACAAGTCTTGCTGTGATCATTTTAAGACAGCACAGCCAAAGGTCTGAGGATGGATGTCATTTAACTTAGAAGGACAGAAGCCATGTATTCTCAGATATTACATTGCTCTGACTATAATAGGGATCCTGAAAAACCTATTTCTTCATTTGCTTGTTTTTAAAGAGGCCATCAAGAATATCTTTAAAATTCTTAAAATGTTTGCATACACACACACACACACACACACACACACAGACAAACGCACACACATTCATTTACAAATAAAACATTTAAAGACACAGATGTAATTTATTCAAATGTAAAGGGAGGGCACTTGTCCAATAGAAAATACATATACCCAGTGGGAGCCATCATCTCTTACAGTTAATTTATACACTCAAATAACAGGAACCATGTTGTAGAAGCAGAATTGGGATAATGATAAAAGAGATCACATTTGTACCAGAATTGTAGATTATGTATGTCTTGTCTTTAAAAACAGATTTTAAAAGTTTTAATATAAAATTCATGTCAATTCTTCCAAAGGAAGTTTTGTGACCTTTAGCTACTATTATATCTTGTAACATAACTCAGGGACTACTTGTGATTTCTTAGATATTGTAGCATAACTCAGGGATTATTTGTTAGATCTTGTAGCATAACTCAGGGACTACTTGTTATTTCCCACATGCTTGGTAGGAGATAAGTATCTTCAGAATAAAATGTTTGCAAGTGTGCTCAGAACAATGAGGCATGAAGAAAGGAAGAGTTGACTTGTAAGCTCATCCCAATAATAGCTAGCTTTTATAAATAAAATTATTAAGTTATTTCATGACCAGAACCATGATCAATCAATTGCTAGGATATATGCAGCAGAAGATATTTTGTATTTAGCACACCATTATTTACTCCTCACTCTCCTTCCTAGCCTTCTTACCTTCACTTCTGTGAGCACACATTCTTCACCACTATGAGATGTCCCAGTTGTCAACACAAAAACACTACTCACATCTCAAAGAGTATAAGAGAGGGTTTATTCTGTAGCCAAGTATGAATGACCTTAGCCTGGGAACAGAGATTTAGGTCACCCCTAATTTCATATTCCTACCCAGTAACAGTTTGATGAAGTTTTTATAGTAACAGAACAAAGAAGGTCATGAACTGAGCCACTTCTCAATGCATTTGTGGAAGCACAATAGAGTATTAAATCCAAGCAGAAAAACCTTTACTGCAGGCCTCAGATGCTATCTGACAACATTCTTATGTAGTCTTGTGATTGGTGGTAGCTCAGGGTCTGTTAACAAACCCTTTTACTTGTTAGTCACAAAGCATTGGGTCAGTCAGGGAGGGGGGCAAGGAAGTTTGGCTCTTAAAGGTTCTAAAGTTTGTCCAAAATAAATTTTAATTAGTCTAGAGACTGACAACATTTCTACTTCTCCACAATCACTGAAGTTCTTGTCAGTTAATCAGCCTAGCAGAAGACTCAGTGGAAGTCATGATGATTTTTCAAGAACTTTTGTTTACATAGCACTTGCTGCAACTGTCTAATTGTTTGTTACATGGGTGCATGGTGCATAGCCCTTTGTGTGATTCACTTTAAAAACTGGGGGCTGGAAGGATGAGTCCACAGTCAAGCGTATTTACTTCTCTTGCAGAGGATCTGTCTGTTTTGTCCTAGCATCCAAATCAAGTGTTTCACAGCTACCGTCTTCTGGACTCCTCTGGAACCTGCCTGTTCATGTTGCACATGTACTCACTCAGGCTCAAACAGATACATGTTAAGAAAATTAATTAATAAATACATATATGTTTTTAAAAGTTACTCTACATGGTATACCATGTTATTCAAAACTGAGTACATACTTGCTATAGATTGTGATTTTATCAAAGTAGACAAATTGTTTGTTAGAAGGTACATGATCAGTGGGTGCTAGGAATGGGATTTGAATGCAGACATGTCTGGCTTCCTACAGTTTCTTTGCTTAGGGACACATTTCTCCACTATGTGACTCAAGCCTATGGAATGCTAGAAAAGACAAAAACATTTAGGTGAAAGTCAAAATTTCTTGTTTTGTTTTCCACATAATACACGTTAAATCTATCTTCAGGTCAGTCTATACAACATGAATCTCTTGTTTCTTCAAAAACTGGAATCAAAGCTAGTTTAGAACTGGGAGCAATGGATACCTGACATTGCCCTAGTATGGCTGCTTTCTTTCATTTAAACCTCTGACTCTTGACTCCTCATATTAGGAGATCCTATAACTAGAATGTGGCTTAAGTAGAAAAAAATAAAGGAATAAATGGGGGACAATGTGGAGAGAGAAGAAATGATTATGGGAGAACTTGTGGGTGTATAAATAAATATGATCAGAAGGCATTGTGTGACATTCTCAGAGTTAACAATAAAAAAAGAAAACATTGGCCTTCTATAGAGTATTAATATTCAGATTCTCACTTACCTAAATCATAAATGTAATGGAAGTATTCAATTCAAGAGTTACCCTTCAGGTCTGCAGTGTGTCCCAGGCTCATGGATGGAATCTTCTTCCTCAGGAGATGATCAAATCTGTGGGATCTGAAGGAAGATGACTGAGTTGGAGGATGTGTCACTCAGGGCATCCCTAAGAGGGTTTATATTGTCTTCACTCTCTAGTTCACCCACTCTCTAACCTCTTGTCTGTCATAGGGTGAGAAATTTTATACAACTAGTGTTGCTGCCACATGGTACTAGTGTTACGGAAATGGAGAATGCAACAATTTTGGGGTCATGAATGCCTCCTTTAAGATATCACAGTAGTGACTTTGAGGCCAGACAGTATATTGTATCTTTGAAATCCCTGAAGGTAGTTTCTGAAGGCAATTGGTATATTTCTGAGGATGAAGCAAAGGATATAACAGATTCCCTAGGAAGAAAGATATGCCAAGAGCATAGTTTTGATCAAAACTCTAGGCCAAAACTCTAGGCCAACCCAAGATATTAATTATGTGGTTAGAAAGGACTGTGGTGGTATTTTATCTATGTCCCCCAATTAAATTTATCTGAGGATCAGAGGAACAAGGTCAGCTGCTAGCCTTCCAAAATTAGCACATGCCCTTAATCCTATCACTTAGCAAGCAGGGTCTGTCTGGATACTTGTGAGTTCCAGGTCACACTAGGAAGTGACAGATATGGGCGATAGGAGTAAGTGATGTAGCTAGGCTGAAAGAGCCAATGGGAGAACAGAACAGCAAGGGATATAGACATGGGAGAATAGGAAGTCATAGATACTTTCCTTTTTGGAATCGGTGGCTGCAGTGTAAGGTGAGGCTGGTAGATGTTCCTAATTCCACTGATCTGTCAGAGTTTCACCCTTATCTCTGCCTCTGTGTTTTCTTTAACAAAACTGTTTAGAAATTTGTTAACAGAGGACAAAGTCATATATTTAGTACTTCACAAGCTTGTCTGAGTGCATGTCAACCACTGTGTGCTCTGCCTGGTAGACATGCCTGGTATAAATGCCCTAGGATTTAATATTTAAACTTTGTGGTTATGGTCTTGCTTTCCTTCAGTTCTTGTTTGGGATTTTCCTTATGCATTGTTTTAGAAATGGGAATGTTCACCCTTTTCCATTGTCTGTCAGAAGGGTATAGCTGGCTTTCTGCTTTCTCTTCTTTCTTTCCTTTTTGAGACATGAGGCAAGATTCACACAGATTATCCTCATCAATAAGTGTCAGGAATTCCATGATTACAGACATTTAACATAATAACTATCTTCTATTTTCACAGATTTTTATATAATCTTACAGCTAAAACTATGTCTTGAGTTTTACAGGGGGCTTTTGACTTCGCTTTTACAAAATGCAAAAGCTATAAGAACTGACAGAGTCATGAATTGTCTCACTATATTTTGCATTTTAAGACAAGCATGAGACTTTGGGGGCAGAATGTAAAAGTTTGAGTCTATAGTGTTCTTTCAAATGCCTGAGTTGAAAACTCCATCGCTAGTTGATTGTACCACTTGGAAGTGGAAGAAACCAAGAGATTGCATCTAGTTAGGAGAGGAAAGTAACTACAGAATTCTCTGAAGGGTAGATTATTTTCCCCCACTAGCATTTGGTCTATAATCTCTCACCATCACACTAGATCTCTTTGTCTCTTTCATTTTTTTGAACAAAGATGCTGTACTTCACATAGCATCTATCACCATGCTCTGTTTCATCCCAGGCCCAGAAAGAATACACTGGTGTCATGATGTGTGGCAACCTGGAATTCTATGATAGAAAAGAAACATGTCTTCCTTTAAACTTGTATTTCAGGTTTTTTCTTAGTTACTCATAGCTGGCAAAAGATTTTATAGCCAAGATTAATTCTGGAACATTATCTCTAGTCACAATGACACCAACTGATAAGAATTCTAGAAATGTTGGAGTATTAAGGAAAGCCACATACACAGAGAAGTCAAAGACAATGCTTTCTATTAGTTTTCTGTGGATAAATGTCAATAGCTTCAGAACTGATTCAGAAAACAATTTTCTTACAGTTCTGGAGGTCAGCAGTCTCCCAAATTTAAGTCAAGAATAAGGAGAGCTGTGGGTGTCCTGAAGACTCCAGGGCATAGAATTTAATGTTAATTTTTTGTCCAAGAAATCACCACATTCCCTGAACAATGACACTAGCTCCCACAATTCTGCTTCCTTTTCCATTGCAACCACCATTCTATATAGCTAAACCTCTTCTCTCTCTACTAGAAAAGCACTTGTGATTATATTGATCACACTCATATACTTCAGGATGTCCATACCATCACAATCATAACCCAATCACACCTGAGAAGTCAGTTTGACTAGTAACTTTTAATTTCTCTCTTTTTTTGGTAACTTTTAATTTCTAAGTTCTAGAAACTAAACTTGGATAGTTACGGGAAGGTTCACTGAGATCCATTATCCCTCAACCAAGAGCTAGTATCCTGTCTTTAAAACCCGACCTTTAGAAGTATTAAATAAAACCCAACAGAAGTCCTTTTTATAGACACACCATTGTCTGTAAAAGTGGAGTTCAGTGCAGCATTTTCTTTCATGCACACAGCATCCACTGACCAAATCCAACCTCTCTGTCCCCTCAACTACTCACTTTAATCTTTAGTGATCACATTTCTACTTTGGATCAATGTTTTTTTTTTCCTTTTTTTTTCTTTTGCATCTACACATGCTGTTTATCTTTTTCAATCTAGCTTGTAATATATGATAACACATTACATAATGTCTTACAGTTCCATCCATTTTGCTGAAAATGATGAGATTTCATTCTTCTCTGTGACTGCACAATAGTCTATGGTGCATATATGCCACATTTTTTAAATTCATTGGTCTGTTGATATGCACCTACACTGATTTCGTCTTAGCTTTTGTGAACAGTACCATAATAAATATGGCTATGTTCACGTTAAAAAAAAAAGGAACAGAGGAGGAAGACACCCAAATCTCAAGTCCTACAGGTATTTACTCAGAATGTGTGAGAGATTTCTAAGAAGTTACTAGATTTTTTTGAGAAGGCAGCTATGCTCACTACTGTACCATCAAAACACATTTTCTTAGGAAACAGAAACATTTATGACTTAATCCAATCTAAGGACACTTGGTAAAGGGAAGTTGAATTTTTCTGGCATTCCCATCATGTTTGTACATATCATTAAAGGAGGTATGGTAAGAATTCAGATCCTAGATACCTTGCAAAATAAATAATGATCTACTTGTTGTTTTAGATTGAGAGGAACTGTCATCCTCCTGTTATCATCCACTGAACTGTCCTGAGTGGTACTTCCTCCAGATCCTGGGGTTATTATGTGAGAAGGAAGAACTGTCTTCCAGACCTCAAGATCAGAGAGGTAGAGGTACAGCTGGTAGATATCAGCAGAAAGAGAGTGAAGAGATAGAGAAACCAGCATTCTTATTAATCCACCAAAAGCAGCTGTGTGGTACTCCCAATAAGGAGGGTGTCCTGTATCCTGAAGAAGCTGCTTTAATCATGGGTGTTCACACTCATCACTCAAGACCAGATGCTGAAAAATCAGCAGGGTCAGGCTCAGGGTGCAAAACTGTCTATCCTTTTACAGCTTTTTCTTTAAAGACCCTTAGGATTCTCAGCCTCCAGGACAAGGTTATTGAAGACTGAATAGGTTCTACTTCTTTGGGTGACAAATAAGGCTGGATGGCCAAGGCTAAGACACAGGTGTGAGATGCATGGTGTTCAAAATATGTGTTATAAGAATATAGCAACATTACTGCATCTTTGCTTGTTTGCAGACTGAGACACACATGAAGAGAGTGAGGCTGCTGACTATATTAGTATAATGTCTCCAGTTACTGTCAAGAGTGAAAAGTGAAAATATCATTTGTAATACACAGCAGAGTCATGTATTGTGCAGCAGTGTTTTCTGTTGCAGCATTCAAGTCTGGCATCACTAGTCAATCCTCTATGTTAAGGAGTTATGGGAAATAGTAGCAAATGGTAGAAAAGAGCAAATATGAAATATACCAAATGGAGAAAAATGTGCAACTGGTTTAGTCTGTGAGCGTGAAAGGACCTCCATTTTCACATGGTGTCTAGATACCAAGTGACACACCTTTTTGGGATCAAGGTATTATATGTGCACCTATTGTGTAATTCCTCTATTTGTACCATAGTAAGTATAGTTAAAGCTATAAAACCTTATTTTTAATACATTAAAATGGTCTTGATAAATTATCCTTTTAATTTATAGAAATGACTACTCCAAACTCACAAATATGTGCCAAGGAAAACACATAGTATGTTTTAACCAATCAGAATTATTTGAGTTAGCTAAAGATTTACTAGTTCCTTCTCTGTTGTGTACTCCCTGATAACAGGTTTTGTCTATATTACTCCAATAAATCTTTGAAATTATTCAAAATAGAGTTTATATACATTAGAAATGTCATATATAATTTTAAAATTGAAAAAGAAGTGTATTCTTTGCAGACATGTATGCAGTCCAACTTTGGGCATCTAGGGACCCTGTGCTTGTGCTCAGTTACTGAGATGAGCAAGTCTTGTAGCTGTGCCCAGCCCTAACTGGTATTCAGTGATTTGCATGCACTCACTGCACAGCCTTGAGGACTTCTTCATATACCAGTCACACCCTATGCAGTTGTCATTGCAGTCAGGACTCAGCACAGACATGAAGGTGCCTGCTCAGCTCCTTGGGCTCCTGTTGCTCTGTCTTCCAGGTAAAAAGTGACTATAATGGGAATTTTACTATTATACTGTAGTTAGTGTTGACTGGCATTTGGGGGCAGTCCTTTTGTATCATGTAGGTATTTATTATGTCTCCATCCTAGGTGCCAGATGTGACATCCAAATGACCCAGTATCCATCTTCCCTGTCTGCATCTCTGGGAGACAGAGTCACCATCACTTGCAGTGCAAGCCAGGGCATTAGTAGTTATTTAAGCTGGTTACAGCAGAAACCAGGGAGTGCTCCTAAACGCCTGATCTACGGTGCATCCAACTTGGACAACGGGGTCCCATCAAGGTTCAGTGGCAGTGGGACTGGGACAGACTATTCTTTGACCATCAGCAGCATGGAGTCTGACGATGCAGGAATTTATTTCTGTGTACAGTATGTTCAGTATCCTCCCACAGTGATACAAGTCATAACATAAACCTCTATGGAAGCAGAAGTGAGAGGCTAGGCTGCCCCAGCTGCTCTTCCTCATGAGTCACCCACTGAACCTGTTTTTCAGATGTCACAGGACTTTTAGCAAAGCTCATAGAGAGTCATTGTTTTGATAAAAGAGGCTAAACAGTCTTCTCTGTACCCTAACTTCCTTCCTCTTCATCTCCAGCACTACAGAATATGAATGCCTTTTGTACCTTAACAGAGGACACAGCCATTCCTTGTGAGGCATCTGAGTTGTATCGCCAGCTTGGACTAATAAAGAACAGTAGAAATTACTGTGAACATTCCACCACACATTATTTAAATACAGAAATTTAGTTTTAAGTGCCAGTATTTAAAGGGAAGAGAAATATTACTTAGAGAAGCTGACAGCAGAAAGGATTTCTGGATTTCTCACAAAACTTAGAACACAAGTGTCAGAGAAAAGGGAGGCTGTCTAACCATGATCCTCTGCTGTGTCTTGAAATTCCAGTAGTGGGGTGTTGATGCTCTTAGCTGTCTGCAGCACTTCATAGATAATTATAATGGCTCGTATATCCCTGGTCTGCTTACAAAATCATATAATATTGAACCACACACCTATGACTTTTAATCCTACTGCATGAAGTGGAATATAGATTTGTCTGTATGACATCATATAGGTTGTAAGGGTTGTCTCAAACATGATCCCATAAGTGATTTTAATGAAGAGTTATTATTCCAGAGCATAGTTTTAGAAACAACACAAAGCCTGGCGGTGGTGGCACATGCTTCTAATCCCATACTTGAGAGGCCCAGGCAGGAATATCTCTGTGATTTCAAGACTAGCTTGGTCTACAGAGAGAGTTCCAGAGAAACCCTGTCTCAACATCCCCGCCAAAAAAAAAGCAACAAAAGAACAGTGCTCTATACTCTATTCTTTTTATTTTATTTTATTTTATTTTAGAAATCCTGTGTATGTAAGAGCTATTACTTGTCTCTTCCACCTACCTGTACATCTACAGCAAAATGACTTAATTACTATAGTTTTATACAAAAGAGAACAATCACGTCAGTGGTTTTGATATTACTTTTATTGGCTTCAGATTTTCTTAGTTATGCTGTCTGATTTTCTACATAAATTCTATACTGAGTTAATCAACCTTAGAAACTCCTTCAGTATTATTATTTCCATTACATTGAGTTTATGCACCAACTGGAGAAAATATACATTTAAAAGTGTTTCATGGAGCTGGAGAGAATTCCCAGTGTTTAAGAGCACTTGTTGCTCTTCAAGAGGACCTGGGTTTGATTCTCAGCACCTGTTTGGTGATCCATAGCTATCTTTCACTCCAGTTCCAGGGGATCCGGTACCCTCTTCTGGCCTCTGAGGACACCAGACATGCATATAATGTCCTTATAAACATGCAGTCAAAATAGTCACACATAAAAATATATTTTTAAAGTGGTTCTTATTATGAACAGACATGTTCACTATTCACATGTATGATCTTTAATGTACAAGGGCAACTCTGCTATCCTTGGTGTACGCAGAGATTTTATTGTGATTACTCCTAAATAGTGATGTTGACATTCCTTCTTTATGAATTTGTTTGCTGATCTATTAGCAAACAATTTAATTTATTTCTTCCATTGCTTATTTCTTACTACATTTTGTACATTATGCTATTGGTTTAGATACAAGTGGTAACAGCAGATATTTTGGTATTATTTTGTAATCTGAGATATAAAATGTCCAAATTTTTAAAAAGCTTTATAAGACAGCAGATGATAGTAAGATAATTTTGTCACTATGCTTTGCTTCCTTAGATTACCATAATTATCTATCGACTCCCATAGGAATGATTTTTAGAAAACTATTGAGATAATTATTTAATTGTCAGAAGGATGAACTATCTGGATACAATTTACAATGTTAAAATATACTTTGTCTGGTCAAATAAACTCAACTAGGTCTTGATGCAACACATGGAAACAAGGTGGTAAAGGTAGAGAATCAGAAGGGGAACAAGAGGAGCAGGAACATGAGGAAGAGATACTAAAATAAAATTTAATGTGTTCCTTTCCTCTATATCCCTGTCTCACTTTACAATTAGTCAAACAACTTTGTTAGAAAAGATATTTTATTCATTATTTATTTATTTTTCATCTATTTANTTTNCATCCCAGNCTCACCCTCTNCCCCATNNTCCCCNCCCAGTCCCTCTNCCCCATTCCCTGCCTCCCATCTCCCAGCCCCCTCCTCTTCTGTCTCCATCCAGAAAANGGCAGGTCTCCCNTGAGTATCAATACAANGTGGCATATCAAGTTNCAGTAAGATTAAGAGCATCCCCAGTATTAAGGCTGGGCAAGGTGACTCAATATGAGAAGTAGATTCTCCAAAGCCAGTAAAAGAGTCAGAGACAGCCCCTGTTCCCTGTGTTAGGAGTCCCACAAGAAGGCAAAGCTACACAACTATAGCATATGTGCAGAGTGCCTAGGTCAGTGTTATGCAGGCTCCGTGGTTTTCAGTTCAGTCTCCATGATGCCCTATGAGCCCAGGTTAGTTGATTGTGTGAGCTTCCCATGGTGTTCTTGACCCCTCTGGCTCCTACACCCATTTCTCTATCTCTTCAGGATTCCCAAAGTCTACCTAATGTTTGTCTCAACACTGTACCCCTCCATATCCTCACAAAATTTATTGCTCATGTTCCCATCCCACCTGCCCTCAGTCCACTCATGAAATCTCTTCTATTTCCTCTTTCCAGGCAGATTTGGAGCCCCCCCCATGCACTGTACTTGTTTCCTAGTATCTCTGGGTCTGTGGATTGTAGCATAGCTATCGTTTATTTTACAGCTGATATCTACTTTTGAGCAAGTACATACCATATTTGTCTTTATTGATCTGGGTTACCTCACTCAGGATGATTTATAAAAGACATTTTTAATAAAGTTACAACATTTCTCTATGTTGTCAGAGGTCGTAGCAATGACATCTGCTCATCTCTAAGGGGAGCCATATTGGTCTCTGTTTACTGTGTGCACTTCCTGTGATCCTTAACCATAACAGCAAGAGGATCACAGTATGAGCTTTACTCCAACCAATGTTCCCATCTCAGTGAATGTTGCTTTCTTAATTCTTTGGCTATTTTCAAAGCTAGGGTGATGTGCTAGCCATCAATACACCTATGACATATGAAGTAGATAATAGAAAAAAGTCAGTAAGACTTAGACAATACAGCTGTTTTCTAAGTTAGTAACCCTCAGGTTCTGATACTTCCAGTGCACAAATGGTGACTAGTTAGACAGACAGATAGATGATAGATAGATAATGTCTATCTATATGGCCATCCAACTACCCAGCCATAAAGCAAAGCAGACCATTAATCTATGGAAAATAACCTGAGATTTTCTACTCTATTTTGCTATATGTTGTTATTAAATTTTACATTATTTAAGTACCTCGTTATGACTCCTTAAATTCATTAAAGTGATTAACGAGACTTCTGGGGGACAATAGACATATAGAGGCTTCTCATATGTGGTACCATGAATAACCAAGATAAGTTAAATTAATCATATTAGTGATTTATAAAAAGCCTTATTTTATGAAACATTGTGCTATAGAATTGCCTTTAACTGTAATATATGATAAAATCATAAGGAAATTGTTTGAGGAAATCATATTATGTTTGCACCATGATAACAATAGTCACTTTCAGTAACACAGGCCATGGGGTAGACATCAGTGAATGGTTAGAATAAAAAGCTGAGTGAAGAGTGTGTAAGACAAGAGANCAATGTCACATGTCACTTTCTGAAGGTAAAGTTTTGAGNGTACATGAATGAGAAAATACTTGAGAAAATCCAAGATTGAAAGCCTGAGGGATTTGTTAATTAAAGCAAACTCATTAGAATGATGAGAGATATGACTTCCATGACAGCTAGGGATCAAAGATATATGAAAACTACAGAAAACTGCAATGTAAGTGTTACCATTTCACAGTTTCATAGAAGTAGAAACTGGGGCAAAGCAGATTAATGGCACTTTAAGAGTAAGATAGACATTTAGAAGTTTTTGACACGTGACACCATGAATAACTCAGGACAGTTAAGTTCAAAAGAAAAAGGGAAAATGTGAAATGGAGAAAAGCCTCAGGCAGTAAAATCCCCAGTGTTTAACCTTGGACTCCTAATGCTCNGTGTCTAGAGACAGGAACCACTTTTCCAGTACCCCTTCATTTCCTGTGTCAAGTTGATGTCAGCATCAGGGCAGAGCCTTGTCAGAGGACCTTCCTCAGGGCATCTGACTGTTCATCTACAACTTTGTGTGTGCCATTCCCTCACAGTGTACTGTATGTTTAGATTCAACCCTCCATCTCAGCATCACGTAAGCCAGGAAGTACCCAGAAGTAACTGCACATCCACTCTGCCATCACCATGAAGTTCATGTCTGTGAGCACTAGCCATTCATTATCTGGAAAACTTCTGGTTGATTGGTACTCTGAATGTGCCTTAGTCATCTACGCTAGGACATGAAGATGAGAAAATGCTTATTCACACTGAAGACATTTTTATTAAACACAGAATCTTCTACTGGTATCTCTAGGTAACTTAAGATACACATTTTATCTGGTAAGGTCCAATGCTAAAACTACAACTTCCACCTTAAAACTGACCACTATCAGCCCAGTCAAAGTGTCAGCTGCAGCAAGTCTAACATTCTATGTTTTGGTAGTGCTAGCACATACCTAGGTAAACTTCACATACTTGTCTTACATGGCAAGGAGGACTGGAAGCTAGTATGTTTTCAGCTAGTTAGAACCACAAAGACAGACACAGATACAGCTATCTGAATGCTACCTGTGAAGCCAAGGCCAAACTGAATATCTCCTCATCTATGAGGTTTCTAAGTGAGCTTCATTGGTTCCCAGATACATTCAGTCTAAGTAGATCAGAACTTACATTTCATTCCGAATAAGCAGGGTGGGTCTGAGTATATTGGAGTTTATTGCTGTCTTTCAGGTACACATGATCCTTCCACAGTGACACAGACACAAACAGAAATATCTTTGCATGGGATGGTCCAGATGACAAATGTGTAATTTTTTGGAGGAGGACCACAGCATACTGCATATGTGTGAGATGTTGGAGAATTGAGGATAAGCATTTGGAGCTGAGGGCCATGGACCACTAGTGTTTTCTCAAGTGGCATCCATTTCCAGGCAAGTCATTGCTACAGCCTTGTCATTGCTTCTACAACAGGATGACTGTGTGTGAGGACCTCTCAGCAATCAGGACCAACTGAAATAAAGCTGAATCAGATCTCATCCTGATCCAGCATGTCTCGCCTGCACAGTTATTCACATCACAGCCATTTGAGGAAAATGCTCTATTGAAATTCACTATTACTGTTATGTAATAGTCTTATTTGTCTCTTTTTTAGTTTTTCAAACTCAATGTTAACAAATATAAATGAATACATTCAGCTCCTTTTTGTCATCTATTTATGCAACATATGCTCTTATGTCCTATGTTTCTCTTTCATACTTTGTGTCTTTTTCATTGACTCCAGGACTTTAGACCCTAGGTGAAGGCTGAAAATTTTGTGTGGTCTCTATAAACAGAGATCACATTTCTATAATTAGTGAAGGTAGGATTGTCACTCAGAAAATTAAAATCTTAATATATTTTATCCTCATGATCTGTTTCTAACTCACCAGAAAAAAGATTTCCTCTAGTGTTCTACTGTCCATTCAAGTTAATTTAGAAGCACAATAATATTTGAAATGGGACAATGTTATTAAAACTCTTTAGAGCAACAGTGTCCCCTTCCTTTAGTTACTAAATATAAATTTTGTGGTGGTGTTGATTACAAGGACAAAGATTCTCTCCCAACACAGGTGTATTAACTGTTTATGTATCACAGTGACCAAATTTCCAGAGGAAAAAAAATGAACATATATTATTCCTGGATACAGACTGTCTTATTAATGCTCATAACCGGAGATAACCAGAGTAAGACTGCATACAA
Source organism: Neotoma lepida (assembly GCA_001675575.1). NCBI lineage: Eukaryota > Metazoa > Chordata > Mammalia > Rodentia > Cricetidae > Neotoma > Neotoma lepida. The sequence continues at coordinate 42,226 of LZPO01108687.1, forward strand.
TCTGTCTGTGTTTGGAGGTCTTTAATGGGATGAGAAGTCTCTCCTAGTTTAGAACTGATTATGCAGTTCTAAATTATGCAGTTCTAATTATGATTATTTGTTCCTTCCAGTTGCTGGCAGGTTGTTAGCTGCATTTTGAGTGTGGGTATATATATGCCCATAGTATATTCTGGCAAAGGTCTCAGGCTGCCAGGTGCATTGGATGTGTGTGTATAACTCTAACACTGTGGAGTCTTTGGGTGCTAAAATAATCCTTATGCTTTCATGTTTCAATGTCCCTGCATCCATTCTGTTAATCTCTGTCTTTTTTTAAATGATAAACATTTAATGTAGTTCAACAAAAGTACAACTTTGTTTTAAGAATTTTTATGACATATATTTCTTTTCTTTTTTTTCTTAAAATATTTTCCACTGCTTTTACATACCAACCTCAGATCCCCCTCTTCTCCCTCCTCCTGCCCTGCCAACTCCCCCCCTCAACCCAACCTCATTCCCACCTCCTCCAAGACAATGTCTCCCATGGAGAATCTCCTGAGTCTGGCACTCTCAGCAAAGGCAGGACAAGACCTGCCTCCCTGCACCAAGACTGCACCAGGTGACCCACCACAGGGACTGGGCTCCAAAATGACAGCCCCTGCACCAGGGAAGGATCCTGATTCCACTGCTTGGGGGCCCTCAAACAGTTCAAGCCAAACAACTGTCTCAAGCTTCTAGAGGGCCGAGTCTAGCACCATGGGGGCTCCACAGTTATTGGTCCACAGTTCATGCATTTCCACAGAGAGCAGCAATTAATAATTGGGACCTCTTGAAACTGAGAAGCTTTGTAAGGCAAAGGACATGGTCAATAAGACAAAACGACAACCTACAGAATGGGAAAAGATCTTCATTAACCCCACATCAGACAAAGGTCTGATCTCCAAAGTATATAAAGAGCTCCCAGCACCAACCATAGAGGTCTGGAGGTCTGTAGATACAGACAGGAAGTGACAGAGCTGGGCAAGAAGAGGAAGTGATGTAGCTGGGCTGAAAGAGCCGATGAGAGAACAGAACAGAAAGGCATATAGACATGGGCATACAGGAAGTAGCCCTCTTTGGAGGCTGTGGAGTTGGTGAGGTGAGGTTAGCTGTGGCTTTTTGTATTTCCCTGATCTCTCAGGTTTTCACCCCTATATCTGGCTCTCTGTTTTTTATTTAATAAGACCATTTAGCAATTTGCCTACACTTCTATAATTTTAGGATCCAAGGAAGATGTTGTGCTAACATGGATTCCACTGTTGCTGGCCATCACCCTTGGAGAGTCAGCCTCCATCTCCTGCAAGATGGGTCAGAACCTGCTACTACACAGTAGTGTATACACTCATTTATTTAAGTTGATAGCTGCAGAGACTAGGCATGTCTCCACAGTTCCTGATCTATAAGGTTTCCACCCATTTTTCTGGGTACCAGACAGATTTGGTGGCAGTAAGGCAGCAACATATTTCCCTCTCAAAATTAATAGGACAGATGCTGATAATTTGGGGGGCTTATTATTGGTTTCAAGGTATAAGTTTTCCTCCCCTGGTAGTACATTTCTGAATAAAATGCTCTGTGCTTGGGTGAGTAGCTGCCCTCATGTGTTTCTCTGGAGACACTACAGATCCTTCAGCCTCCTATAAGAGATGAATGCTTATTCACTCATGGGGAGTGTTCACAGCTGCTGCATTATCCAGGGTGCCTCAAAGTTATCCTGGTTTCTCTGTCATACATTGTTTGTATGACAGAACCAGCAGCAGAAGGCAGCAGTGCCATTTGTAATTCAGAACAACCACGTATGAACATTCTTGGTTTGCTTGCCCCACCTATACTTCTTGCCTGGCTACTGGACAATCAGCATTTTATTAAACCAATTAGAGTGACAAATCTTTACAGTGTTCAAGAGCATTATCCTACAGCACGTG
>LZPO01108688.1:6581-26104 GCA_001675575.1 Neotoma lepida
ATAGATTGTTAGGTTTATTTTCTGTTTGGTTTGAGTTAAAGGATATATCTGAAGAGGGAAAAAATGATGCAATGATTTAAGAAACAAAGCAAGCCAAGACAAGCCCTTCATAATCCAGTGTTATCACTGCCTCAAATCGATGAAGATTTACCAAGTTCTATATATAGTAAGAAAAGACTTTTAAAACAACTTAAACTTCAGTGCTTGAAGCTGTGTGTCAGTAGTAAGCTATCCAGACCTAACTTGTTTATGCCAAGCATCTTCTGCTAGCAACCTGCAAAATAGGGGAAGATCTACAGTCACCGCAGTGTTTGAAATAGCATTGAACTTCACAAGGCAAAATCCTTTGTCCTTTGCTGAATCCAGAGTCCAGATGTCTCTTTAATATAGGGTGAAATACCTAGTGATATTGGAAGGGGCCAAGGGTGATTAAGACTGGAATCAGGGTTTTTGATTACAGCAGGCATTTCAACACCTTTATTGTTGCAGGATTTCAAGCTGTTGTCTACCAGGCTATACTGAAATTGATGTGAAAATTTTACACTGCTTGATGAAATTTTCACCAAATGGCTTTTTCTGTAAAAGTCAGAATAGAAGTCATTTTGTGACGCACTAGCAGGGATCNTTAGTGGGGACAGTGGCGGAGGCCTGAGNGTTTAATGCATTCTGGGAAACTACCACTTGGCAAAGTCTCTTTGTGGTTGTTTTATAGTGTGGAGCTTCACTCTGCAATAAAAATAAAACCAAATTCATTTGGGCTCACTCTTTTTGTTGCTTTATTTAATTTTCACTTTGGCGTGTGGCCCTTAAAGCTTTAACAGGGCAGATGTGGCTTTGGAAGTGCTTACTAATTCAACTTGGTTAATGGCTTCCATGGCAGAGGCCAGCTCAGCAGTTTAGCCTCATTCTGTCTTTGGTTCTCTTTTCTCTTTGATTTCCCTTCTGGTGGGAAACCTCTCCTTGGGGCAACCTATTATCAGTCNATGTTTTCTTGACTTTTGAGGTAACTGCCTTAAACTTTCTGGTCTACAAAGGCACAGAAAGAACCAATGCCACTAAACCAGCTCATAATGCCCTGGGAAAGAGAAGANAGGGGTGTTTGTCTTTGTAAAGTCCTTTCATGATCTGCAGAACCATGCCCACAGCTTGCTGTACAACACAGATTTGGAAAACCCAAAATGGCTTAGACTTTTTGGTGTTCCCAGGTCAGTGCAGGTTTGTGGAAAGAATAGTGGAGTTGGCACTGAGCAGTCCATCCTTCAACTCCCGGGACTGAAGAATGTTCTAAAGCTCTCTGAGTCCATTTCCTTAGAGTATCAAACAGTTAGATTCATGATGCAGTGTGTAGTCAAAAGTTTTCTCTGGTCCTGCCTGGCCCTGTGGTCCCACAGCTGCTTATAAAATAATCATTCAGAAGCTTAGTATTATTTACAAACTGTATGGCCTATGGCAGGCCTCTTGTCAGCTAGTTCTTATATCTTAAATGAACCCATTTCTATTTATCTATGTTTTGTCACATGTTCTGGTCTGCTGGCATATTGCTCCATGAGTGGCAGGCTGGCATCTCCCCAGACTCTGCCTTTCTCTTTCCTGTCTCTCTCCTTAGATTTCCCATCTGCCTCTAAGCTGCCTTGCCATAGGCCAAAGCAGCTTATTTATTAACCAATGGGAACAACATATATTCACAGTATACAGAAAGACATCTCCCAGCAGAGTGTTTTAGGAGGATTTTATTTTATGAACTGTAGTTATGCACACAAAACTAAGAGATTAAACAAAATGTGTGGTGTTCGTGTGTGTGTGTGTGTGTGTGTGTGTGCGAGCATGCCCTGGTGCATGTGTAGAGTCTGGGTGGCCCAAGAGCTTCCCAGGACTCACCTATCTACTCCTTCCATCTAAATGTAGGTGCATCAGGACTACAGATGTGTACCACTATGCTCAGACTTTACATGGGTTCTGAGGACTTGAACTCAGGCAAATGTTTAGGCTTTTGTGGCAAGTGCTTAACTTTTTGAGCCCAACCAATGAAGGATTTTAATGTTCTATATTTTAATTATTGACTTAGCATGTTTAACCATCAATTCCCCCATTTCTTCAAATGCACACTCCTTTAACTTTATCCAAAGCAATATGTGTAAAACCTCAATNCATCAGTTATATTTTTATTACACATTAAAATAAATGTAGAACTATCCCTCAAACATTGTGAACAATGATGTTATGCTCAGGGGAAGCTGACCACAGTAGCTTTAGTTGTGCTAGTTTATAATTCCCACCTGCTGCAGNGGGAACATTTATCCAATTAGCATGCTGATATCCTTGTTATATAGTGTAATGTCTGGCACANGGAAAAGGAGATCTACATCATCTGAAAATTGCCCTGAATGCCTTATTTACTTGGAAAAAGTATCAAATGGAGAAAAGAATATTCCTTCTACTTGAGGAGTGCCTGCATCAAAGCTCTGCATCCCACACAGAAGGGCTTTCCTCCCTAGCAGTGAACCAGACTTCCCAAGAGCAGCTAAGATTGGGTGATCTGCTTTTCCAGATTACTGCAAAAACATCTAGAATCAACCCTTCTCTTCATGATTCCCCAGTTCTCTCTATTATCAACAATCTTCATAATTTCCAAGAATTCTTTATTCCTTTTCCTCTCTCCATCACATACCACACACACAGACCCAACATACAGACACACACTACACACTACACACATACACACACTACACATCACACACATACACACACACCTACACACATATACATACCTACCACACACACATGGACCACACACACACAGACACACCACATACCACATACATACACATGTACAAAACATGCAACCCCCCCCAAACACGCACACACACTTTGATTACTTACCCTTCCCTGAAATCATCACCATTATGTTCCNGTCTTGGAGTGTCTGAAAAGATCAGGGCCCTGTGTTGTCTTAGAATCCTACATTTGGTTTGTACATTCTTCAGGATATATGCTATAAAATTGTGATTATTCTCAAACTTTCTGTGGTAACCTGGGGCACAGCTGCTATCAGCGCAGGAATTCTCATGTTCAGTTAAAAACAATAACAAAAGCCATTTGTACACAGTGCCTAGCCCACAGCACTACACAGTCAATGACAGTAGACACCATGGTGAACGGGTAAACAAAGACTCAAAGCTGGTAAAAGAATAAAGAGCTGGAAAAACACTTCACAGTTGTTGTTTTCTGTTTAATAGAGTGAAGAGCCAGTAAAGGACAGAAAATAATAACTACAATTAAATTTGCTGAAACTTTTAGGGAATGANTTATTCTAGAATATCAAATTTCCTGGACAGGAGAAACTTTGAAACATCTATTTACTTTTGTGTAAATTCTTCCTAAAATGGTATTTTACCTTTTCAGTTTGTTACATTGAGTAGATTGCAAGCAATTTAATCGTGTCTTGAATACTTAATAATACAAACAGCATCTTACAAAGCAATTAAATGATATGTCAATCTAGACATTTCAGGGGCTCCCTTTGGGTAATTTTTGATCAGGCTGTGAAAGTCATGTGTATACGGGAGACGGGCCCATATAGGAAAGGGCCTTGCCAACATTCTCTGTTTCCTTCATTCTACAATGTTTCTCTTCCATGGATATTGTTCCAGGGACAATTGTTGGAATGGTAATGTCACTTGTTAAGGAACCGCACAGTTATTCTGGTATTAACATGCTAGCTTTAATACTCCACTCTTCCACTTGGCCTGTGTTTGCAGAACAATATACACCAATTGTGCTCAGATTTGAAATATGTCCATATCCTTTTAAGGGACTGCATCAGTCACAGATTTAAGACCTAAGTAGTAAATGTTTGTTGAGCACAGCGCTGGCAGCTGCCCTACACTCTTAACTTTTATATCAGTTCACTCGTCCAGTCATCATTGCAGCTGTGTGAAGTGGTAGCCTCATGTCAACATTTTATATATGAAAAATAGTTTAGTAACACTGATAACAGGAGAGGAGTATGACCTTTGCTTCCTCTTTGACTATTTTATTATTTTGTTTCTAATTATGTAAATGTGGCAGAGGCCAGAGATGACCAAGCAAGCAAGAGGAGTTGGATTCCCCTGGGCCTGGAGTTACAGGTGGTTGTGAACTGTCNGTTGTGGGTGCTANGAATCAAACTCAGGTCCTTTAGATGGGCAGGCCACACAGTTAACCACTGAGCCATCTCTGTGGCCCCAGTCTTGCTCCTTCATGCCACCCTTCTGTCTTCTCTCNACAGACATGATCATCTTTGGCTCTGCTGTCTGTTGTTCATTCTTGGTGACATGTCTTACTTCACACTAGATACCTATTCTCTGCTATTTTCTTAGTTATTGTTGATTTTAATGTATCCTTTGAAGATAGTTACATGGAAGAATGAAAATTAAGAAGTTGGTATGAGACTGGTAGACAAGGCTCTATGATTGATTTCAAATTTCAGCATGGCAGAACATAATTAGCATTCCCCTGCCGGGGGGCTTTTCACTGACACCTCCTTTATAGAGTCCCAGCACATACATGCCAAGGTTACCATGAGCCTCTCATCTTTCCTCTCCACTCCCATGTCCCCATTATATGCAGGGCAGCCCAGGGAAATCCNTTCTACTTACCTTACTAGATAGAGGGGCTCACNTTTTTCTTTTCCTCTAGTTTCACTTTGAATTACTTTCATATCTAAAGAGAATTTCCAGGTGCTCTCCTCAAAAGAGAGCNGTTTCTTCTGGACTATGGAAAGACAACTGCTAATTTTTGTTTCTTTGTCTTCAATACTGATGCACTTTCTTCTTACTACATCTATTAATGGAAAACTAAAAAAAATCTGTAAATATATTGTAATATGAATTCTGATAGAAAATATTGGAGATTATTATGTTTTGTAGGAAAACTTTCACTGAATACTTAATGATCAAAGCAGATTACAGAAGATGACACACAATCCTTCCTGCAGTTTGATATATCCCCCCCTCCTCTCCACTCCTATGCCCCACCCCCTTCCCCTTCTCCTCCTTCCTTGCCTCTCCTCCTACAACAGAAGAATTCAGCAGAATTGTATATTATTAATTGTAGAAATTGTCTATTATTTCTCAGACCATAACTAAATAATCCTTGTCAAGGCCTATTGTAACATGCAGGGTCATTTACTTTTGTTCAAATACTCTTACCTGTAGTGGCTTATTGTATGCTGTAAATATACGGCTAGCTCAATTATTTTAATTTTATCAAAATAGCTTTATTTACAAGCAACTTACAAACTAGGGCGAACAAGAACGGACACGAAAGCGATCCAGCGAAGAACTCTCTGCCTTCTAAGGTCGCAGCAGCGAGGATTTAGATGGCGAGAGGTGAACCCGGAATGCTCTCAGTCAAAAGGCAGGCGAAAGGGACAAGAGAGAGGGAAGTCATGTAGCTGCCTCGATTTTTCAAGGGGCTCAGGTGTTTTGCCACGCCCTTAAAAGGGGAGGTGCTGGCCACGTAGCTGAAGCCCAAATACCTATCCACTACACTTACCCACTGCTATGTCCTAGCCTTTGTTACTGGCTAGTAATGACTAAGGGCTTACTANGTGTCAAATGTGGTACTGCNTAAGTCATAGGTATTAAGTCATTTAAACTCATTCAGAATAACCCAATGAGGCATCTACACAATGGGACATGTATACACCGAGGCCCAGGGTCTACTTATTTTATAGCCAAATATACTGAAGCACGGAGAAATATCTTGTTCAATTCATAAATAGCTAGGCTTGTANCCACAAAGTCTTATTGTTTATGTCCCCTTCTTTGAGACAACATTTCTTCCTACTTCAGTTGGCTGTACTTCAACAGTTCTTCAGTGTCTTTAATNTGTGTTCCTTTTTATTTGGATGGAATGGAGATGCTTAGGACAAATATAATTTAACTTATGAAATCAATANCATTAATTTTATGTACAATGTTAAATCAACAGCTTCTGATCAAAGGCATGTTTATAACTCGTTTGGTCTTCATGTATAGAAAGGAAATATCTTTTCTTGTCAGTCAGAGACCTCATGGTTTCACACAGGTAGGTGGCTTTTTTTCAGTACCTGAATAGCTGGAAGTCTAAATATCATATATTGCTAAAGTGACTGTGTTCTTCACGCTGTTTGCTAGTCAACCATTTGCTTGTCTTTGGAGGAACTCAGAGACGAGAGGTTCTGTTGTGTGTATGGTGCCTCCAATGATAAAGAAAGGGAGTCTGCAGGCCTATAAGCAATAGACTGTAGTTGGAATGTTCTTTTTATTTATATAGGAAGAGTTTCTAGGTAAAGGTGAGGGATCCTGGGCAGCTTAGTGATAGTCACAGCAGGTTTCACAGTAGTAGACCACTTTATTCCCAAACCTTTCAGATAGGTCCTGGACAGGTTTCTAGGAAGTTGCTGCCTCCAGTCATTTGCTTCCTGGNGGGAGCAGGGGGTGGACCAGCTGGCAGGAGAACAGTAGATCTGGCAGAACTTTGTTGTGAGGTTGTTTTCATCCTTTTCCAACCTTTGCATGGCTGGACAGGAGTTCTTCTCTTGCTGAGTACACACCCTAAGTATATTACAATGTCACTTCTCCATAAGGGCTGAATTCTTTATATCTACTTTCAAACACTTTACTAATCAATTTGCCTCCAGTTTCCTCCTTAGGTTTTTTTTTAGCCTTAAGAGAAAAGATCAAAGGCAGCTGCTCAATTTGACAATGCTGAAAAGAGGGAAAAGGGCACTGAGTTCCCGCTGATAAGACTAGAAGTGTTGTTTCACCATGGTTTCCAAAGCAAAATAAATGATAAGGATTCAACACANAACTCCTGGACAAGGAGCTCACTTGCCTGTGAGCTGGTTTCCCCTGCAGGCTGAGACNCGCAGATGACTGGGGAGCAAATGCTTTTNTGTGGAATTCAATCTCTGCTCTTTCTGGTGGCTTACTGTGCATTTCTGTTCTCCTCNCCTCCCTCTCTTCCCCCACCTCTTTACACAAACAGTTAGAGGTGTCCTGTAAGTGCACCTGGAAAACATCAAGGTCAGAACATCATCACAGAAAGTTCTCGAGCATTTCAGGGGCATTCTCCCATACAACATCTGCCTACACTATGGCAAGAGCNTGTCCTTTCAGGTGTCAGAGTGGCTGTTCTGAGGCCTTTTGACGGCTCTGCTTTTGTTATTACAGTATGTCAACCTGGATTTGCTCTGTCACATGAATGTGTCATCAGGAGCTTGGTTTTTGACAGTTTTAGTTGTTTCTCCTTGTAGCATATTGTCACACACACTGGAAAGAAGAAATGTAGTTTGCTAAATATAAATCCTCCTGGATAAGGAGAGAACCAGCTCCTGGGCAAAAGCTATCAAGTATTTTTGTGTTAATTTGTTTCATGTTAAGTCATGTTAGCTGGTTTCATACATGATGAAAATATTTTAATATCTAGTTAAACAGTAGACAGATAGATACTTTTAGTTTATCAAATGCAAGTCCTTTAATTTTGTTTAGTTATTGGGAGAAACAAGGATATGTCAGTGTTACTGAGGGGATATGGGTGGCGGGGTGGCGTGGGGTGGGGGTGGGGAGTTGTCCATGATGGGATTTGTAGGTTCTTTGTGTCTTGGCAAAGAGTTGAGCAAGAAACAGAGGGGCAGCAGTGAAAGTATAGATTCATTGAAAGTGAGTAAGGGGTACTTAGAGGCCTTGCAGAAAAGAAGGGGAAGTGGAAAATGTAATTGTATTATAATCTCAAAAAAATAAAAAAATACTAAAAATGAACAAAAGTAGAGGCAAACCATTCACTCCACAGTATGGAAGTAGTTGGGGGCAAGCATGCAGCTCTAAAGCCCTAGTTCACTAATCCTGATTTTTCTTCACAGAAGGGAGGGAGGGCATCCATCAAAGTGGTGGACTTCTCTTGGATGACTACTTTCTCTAATGGTTGAATGGAGTTGTATAATCTCCCCCCACTCTGTGTGTGTGTGTGTGTGTGTGTGTGTGTCTATGAGTGAGTGAGTGATGCATTTTACAGTTCAGGAAAACCTCAGGTGTTGTCCTCACCTACCTTGCTTTGAGACAGTGTATCTCATTGTTCATTGCTGTGTATGGGTATCAGGCTAACTGGCTAGTGAGCTTCCAGGCATTCTCCTGTCTCCACCACCCATCTTATCATAGCAGCGCTGTTATTACAGATGCATGCTTCTGTGTTAAGTGTGACATGAGTTCTGGGGATCTCAACTCAGGTCTTCACACTTGCTGGCAAGTGCTTTACCCACTGAGCCATCTCCCTAGCTCAATTTGTACAATCTTTGGGATGGTCTTGGCAGTACCTGTGATGAACTTTCCTTGTTACTGAGTCCCAGAGTTAACTTTCTTATAGCTCACAGTTCTATATGCCTGGCCCTATCTTACTGTGTCATCAATACCAAACTTAATAGCAATTGGAATTACATAGGTTCTGCTTTATCAAAAGAACTCTGTGTGTGGCTATGTATGCTCCCCTGGAGACTGTGACTTGAAAAATTTGACTGGGATGCCAGTATAGGCATTCTTCTACACACTAAAATAATAAGCTCCCTTGGAGACTTCTGAGCTCCAGCACAGACTTAAAGGGATACAACAAACTGTTTAAAAATAAATAGGTCTCTGCTGGCCAGCTCAGCTGGTGGAGCGTGCAACTCTTCAATGTCCTTTGAATCTGTGCTAGTTCCCAACAGGAACAATAGGTTTCAGTGTGTAAGTTCACACTACATTCTCTCTATTTCAATTCTCATAAATCCATGTTTTATATCTTTTGTTTAGATTAATTTTTTATTTGATCAAACATTTAAACAGACAGGAGCTATGGTGGCTTGAATGAAAAATATCCCCATAGACTCATGTGTTTGAACACTTGGTCTCTAGCTGGTGGCACTGTTTGGGGAGGTTATGGTAGATATTTAGGAGATGGAGCTTTCTGGGGAGAAGCATCTGCCCACTTTTTCTGGTGTTCCCTTTGGCCTGGGATGTCTTATGAACTCTTGGGTNTTTTCAACCTTTCTATCCTTCAAGGATCAATTCAGATGTCATTCTCACATTTGCCCCATCCAATAGATAACTACCTGTCCTCCNCCTTAATGCATAGAGCTCTTATGACCCTAGTGTTTCCTTTCTTTTTCCTTGTATTCTGGTCACTTGACTGTCTCTTCCAATGACCAAATTCTTCAAATACAAGGGACATTTCTTCTGTTTTCCTGTTTGCATGTGGTAAGTGTTCAGTAACAGAAAGTACCAGTGTGAATAAAAGACCCTTAGAGGGGCCTCAGTACCTGGAGCTCTTGAGGTCCTTCATGGAGCACCAGGCATGGTTCCTTTACAGTGAGGAGTCTGACAGCCTTGTGTCTGAATGAGGCATCTCCTAGTGACTCAGCATTTCTGGCTGATACATCCTCTGAAGGAGCTGAGCCTGAAAACAAATTTTCTCCCCAATGATTAACTTTGTTGCTAGGCTTTTAGAATTTATTCAAGAGGAATTTGAGTATTCCCATTATAAATTGCATACATATTATAAATGTAAAAACAAAAAAGCATTAACATAGAATTGAACCGATAAAAACAAAATAATGGAAGTGAGCAAAGAGAGAATGAAGCCAGAAAGATGATCTTATTGTCTTCCTAAGTGTGAGCCTAACCTTTAACAGCTATGTCATCACTCCAGCCCACTATTAGCTTATTTGAAGCAAGCCCATGCATTCATTGTAAGGGCACATTGAAAACCTTTGTGTCCTGTGCCTCTGATATAATTAAACTAGAGGTTATTAAAGCAATGCATTGGGGGAACAGGTGAATTCATTAGCATATCACATAAACACTAATAGGATCAGTTCCATTTTTATAGGACCTGTACAGAAACAAATATTGAGATCTCCACTAAGTAGTTCCATTGGAACTATTCTGAGCAGCTGATGTTGTTAGGGTTCCTTCTATGTGGTTGCTTGGTCAGGGCTGATAGTATTGCATTTTGGTGGAAAGGAATCCATCACTTAGCAAAAGTCTGTGACTCTTGGGAGCTTAATAATCTGTGGGTAGTCACCTCTAGCAAGGTGCATTTCCCCTTTGTTTCCACGTAAATATTATACCAGTAAAGGAGCAGGTTACTGAGTAAAGCTATGGCTTGTAAGCAGCTGATTGTTCACAGAAACCAGATTTACTTACCTCTGTTGAGTCCTAATGAGTTTAATTAAAAGGCAGGATGAAGCGGAGGGTGTTTATGAGGGGCAAGTGGATTTTGGCAAATTGAAGGGCAGATAGTGGACCCACAATAGAAGGTCAGACTCAGAGATACCTTCTTTTCTCCCTTGCTTGAGTATGTCAACATATCTCTTTACCTACCACCTTTTCTTCCTTTTCTTGGAGGTGCCATGTATTTCAACAGGAGGTATAGCACAGTCATTACAGTTAGATGTTCTCAGACATCCAGAGTCATCTCTGGGGTCTTTAGGAGCATTAGCTCTGGCCTCATGGAGAGAGGGTCAGATTAGGCTGCCTTGTGTCAGCATCTCCATTGATGGAACCAACACTGGTAAACGGGGTGGCTCTTAGCAGTTCAGTGCTGGACAGAGTTTTAAAGGGCAAATGGCCCATTTGAAGACAACAGCCACAAAGTCTTGGTAAGTGGAGACCATGTAGAAGCTGGAACATATGGGAGCATTCAACAGTCAGCTCCTATTTCCTGTTCTGCTTCTGAAGGAGATACTTCACACTTTCATAAGGTTATGCTTGATCATAAGTACCTGGAAGGAATAAGGCTCAGTCAGTCTTATAAAGGTAATAGAGTTCAGACATCTATGTAGCAGGCAAAAACACAAGTAATCGCCCCTGTAATCATTTCTGTGGATTTTCATATTGACAATGGTAGTGTCTGAGGATAATAATTAGTAGTTCTATTAATAGTCGCCACTGTTTGTGGTGGATTTGAGGCAGTGTTTGTCCTCCAGCTCGACACTGTTCACTGTACCATCTTTGTTTAATCCACAGACGAAACCAACCATCTTTCAGTTACCAAGCATGAGGATGGTTGTAAAAGTAGCCGATAACATCAGGAACTTCTTTTTAGTATGAGTCTCTGTAAGGCTGCTGGGCAGGACAGACTCCTGCCTTCTTTTATTAGCCTGGCTCCTTCCTATTGCTCTTCCCACAGGGTGGGGAAGCTGGTGGGGGTGGGGTTGGGGATACTTGTTCCCTTTTCAATATTCTTGCAGGATACTGCAGAATTCTAGTCTCTGCTGTCGTAACATCTGGACTCCCAATTAGAACAGAGGTAAACCTTCTCTTCCACTTCTTTCTCTCTCTGTGTGTGTGTATGTGTGTGTGTGTGTGTGTGTGTGTGTGTGTGTGTCTGTTTCTGTCTCTCTCTCTCATGCTGGGGATTACAAAAGGGCCCAAACATGCTGGACATGTGCTCTCTACCACTGAGCTACCTCCTTAGTTACTTTCTACTTAAGAAATGTAAACTTTTATGGGCCATGTTTAATATGAATTGTCAGGCCATCCTATGGGAAGCACTTTTCAGATTTTACTCTACAATATGTTACTTTCTTCTATTCTGTGGTTTTTTAAAATATTTTAAAAAATTAATATGCTATGACTTTATTACACTTTGGTTCTTATGACAGGGATATCAATGTAATAATGGTGGTACATGCTCTCACAATCGTACAAAGTGAGGCTTACCACCATGTACTCTGAGTCATTAATGAAAGGCTTGGCACCAAGTGAGCTTCAGTGGATCTGGAAAGAAAGGCATAGACACCAGGCATAAAAAGTTTGCCTCAAAGCAAACTGGGTATTATGTCCATCTGAGAACCTAATAGTTATGTATTTTCCTCTTTGTATTTCTATTGCTACGGGAAATAAAAATGCCTTTTACTGTTTTATTTCCTCCTTAATTTCATATCTTCCAAGCAACTGCATGACAGAAACCTTTTCATAGTTTTCTCAAATCCCCTTAGCTGAACACATAGCAGGTGTTCAACAAATGCCTCATAGTTTGCTTGATCTGAACAAATAAATACTGATACTTGTAGAAATGTTCCTAGGTTTTTAATCATGCCTATTGATGCTCAGTGTCATGCAGACTTCATAAGGTGCAATTTCTTTCTTCATGTTCTCTTTCCCTTATAAGTGCTTTGAATAGCACAGGTGGGCAGTGTGGGCTAGCAGTCAAAAATCCACCAGGTTAAGAGGGCAGTCAAGCTAAAGCAGAAACTTGTCGTGATATATTGCATACCCCAATATATTGTGTACCCTAGTAAACTTATCTGGGGAACAGAGGACAGAACCAGCCATTATATTAGACATAGAGGCCAGACAGTGGTGGCACATACCTTTAATCCTATCACTCAGGAGGCAGAGATCCCTTTAGATCTCTGTGAGTTCAAGGCCACACTGGGAACAGAGCCAGGTGTGGTGGCACACACCTTTAATCCCAGCACTTGAGTTCTCATGTCTTTGCTTGGGAAGCACACATGCCTTTAATCCCAGGAAGTAACATGGCTGGGTGGAGAATGGTTACATAAGGGATGAGGAGACAGGAACTAAGCAGCAGTTCGACTGAGACCCTCAGGGGTGAGGACTCAGAGGCTTTTAGTCTGAGGATTCCTGATAACAGGGTCAGCTGAGGAGTTGTCCAGGTGAGGTTGGCTGTGGCTTATTGTGTTCCTCTGATCTTTCAGCTTTCACCCCAATATCTGGCTCCGGGAATTTTTTTTTTTAATAAGACCTTTTAAGATTCGTGTTACAGAAGGCTGTACAGGGTGAGGGAGAAGGGAAATCCTCAGAGACAGGTGGCCTTGTGTAGGATGCCAGAGTCTGAATGGGATAAGGAGGCTGCCCTTGTGGGTCTTGGAGATGGATAAGTGAAGCTAGCGAAGCAGCAGCGGGGCAGGCTCTCAGCTAACTCTTGGGTCCTTGGATGTGAAGTGGGTGATGGCACAGATTGGAGATCAGCTAGAGCCAGAGGAATTGACAATGTAAATAAACATGATAAAGAAATGGGAGTCAGTTCCTTACTGTTAGACAGGGGCTACAAGGATAGCAAGAAAGTTTCATATATGCAGTTGTAGCTTGGTCCTCTCTTGGGACTCCTAACAATGGGAGCAGGGGCTGTCTCTGGCCCTTTTATTGGCTTGTGGAACCCTACTTCTCATACTGGGTCACCTTGTCTAGCCTTAATACATGGGGGGCAGGTGCTTAGTCTCACTGCACCTTGACATGACATGTTTTGTCATACTCATGAGAGACCTGCCCTTTCCACAACAGAAACGGAGGAGGAGTGGATTGGGGGTGGGAACAGAGTAGGGCATAGGGGAGGAACTGGGAGGAGAGGAGGGAGGGGAACTGTGGCAGGGATGTGAAATAAATACATAAATTTAAAAAATTAATAGAATAAATAATTTTAAAAATTAAAAAAAAGAATAGCAAGAAAGAATGAACTCTGTAGACTGGATTAAGTGCTATTGGTGCAAACAAATGCTATAGGCTGATAGAAAGTTGTGCACATTAATATAGTGTTTATAAAAAGTGAGAAATGTTGATTTTAGACCTAGACAGGTTCTAAACAAACCAGACCATGTCTAATAGGCATGGTCATCCTAAAATTGTACAGATAATTCAAATCTTAGGGTGATTCTATCCAAACCCTTCCCCAAATCAAGTTAAATTTGTACATCAAGGTAATAATCTTAGTAGATAACCCACTGATGAAATAGGAAGCCATGCATGCCTGATGATATAATTATATAAATTAATAAACTACACCACAGAATATTTAAATATTTCAAGCTTCTTTTTCATAAAAATAGCTACCAGGAAAGTTTTAGAAAAATACAGCAGATCCTGTATTAATCATATGATCAACATGAATATCATCAGTGGGACAAATGAAAATGATGTCCTAATTGTTAAGTCAGGTAAATGCAAACTATAAAAAATGCCTTTATAGAAGGGCATTCTATAAAATAGCTGACCTGTAATGGGCAAAGTGTTAAGATCCTTAAAGCTGAGAAAAAGAGACTTGCATCCTAAGGAACCTAGGTCCCTGACAAGAGAGTAAGGGGGTGGCTATGACTGCTGCAAAAACCTGGGTGATCTCTAGAGGGTAGATAAATTCAGATTAGCGTTCCCTTCCTGGTGCTGATGCTTACGGTGTGGTTATAGAAAAGTGTGTTCTTGTCAATTTGTACATAATCCCGATCTGCCAGTGACAGCACATGATGCCAGTAACTTTCCAAATGGCTCAGGAAAGGAATGTTGTAATTGACTTTGTGGAAAGTAAATTTTTTGGTTTCTGTAAGTCTGTGGTTGCCTCCAAAAATAAACCTCAGAAAACAAAACAAAACAGGACAAAAACCCTCAAAACTCTTGAGTTCATTGTAGGAAAACGTAAACTTATCATAAAATTCAGAAGTTATTCTCACTGCATGTAAGGCTNTCCCCACAATAACAGATAGTTATTCTATGGTTATAACTTTTTAAAAAGAGTTTCTCTCACGTACAATCTCAGAAGAACAAATTAAAATGGCAGCAATATCTTTTGAGGTAATCAACTACCAACTATGCCTTTTGATATTTCTTTGGAAGTACATCCTGTGTTTGTGTTACATATTGTTTATTTATTTTGAGATAATGTCACTGTGCAGCAAAGTCTGTCCTGGAACTCCCTATGTAGTTCAGGCTGGCCTTGAACTCCTCAGCCTTACAAACGCTAGGATTATAGTTTGCACCATCACACTCCTGTCTCTTATACACATCTTATGTAGTTCAGGCTGGCCTTGAACTCCTCAGCCTTACAAACGCTAGGATTATAGTTTGCACCATCACACTCAGCACTTAGACTTTCCTTTCTCCTTTTTCTGCAGGAATCTGCATACATGTCCTGATTTTCTAATTAGTCTCTCTCACTCTTTTAGTTTTCTTTTTGAGATAGGATCCCACTATGTAGCCTTGGCTAACTTGGAACTCACTACATAGACAAGGCTGGCCTCATATTCATAAGATCCACCTGCCTCTGCCTAAGGGCTGGGAGTAAATGTATACACTACCATGCCTACAATCTCATGCTTGATTGGTCAAATTATTCCTTTTTAAACACTATTTTTCTGTGCTCCTATAATAAGAAGTACCTTCAGCTATGTGTAGGCATATGAAACATTTTGTTACTTAGTACATGGTCCTAAAATTTCTCATTGTTTCTCTCCTTTCCTCCTAGTTCTCTCATCCCCCCTCCCTCTCGGCTTCCCCCTCTCTCCATTTTAAAACTTGTAGTGGGTCCTGTTAGGATGAGTATGGGGTTTCCTGAGGATGAGAGAGAAGAGAATAAGCTGCTGACTCTCCGGAGTGCTGTGGGGGAGCTTGTGACAACAGTGCCTTCAGAGATGGGTGGAGTTAATCAGTCAGCCAGCCACTAGAGAGAAGGAAGGGAGGATCCAGAGACCACAGGGCTGGAGCTGAGCTGTGATGAGAAGCATGTTAGATGACTAAATAAGTGGCTAACAAACTAAGAAAAAGGAATTCCTGCAGAGAAGATGTGAAATATACATAGAATACAATCTTATTGATCAGTCAGGGAGATAGCTGGCAATATTGGCAAACATTGGCTAGTCTACACAAGGTGTTGATAATATAAATAATGAAATGACATCAAAATTAATGAAGGGGTTATAAGCAGCAAAAATACTGTTTCCATATTTGAACCAATATATTTTTGTGTTCTAAGAGTAAATATATATTTGTTTAATAAAATCTAAATCAACAATAACAGAACAAAAACCAAAACACTTAAAACCATGTATAACCATAGATAAAATTAAAAATGTAGTCAATAATTTCTCTTAGTGCTGGGTAGTTTACTGTCTCATCAACAGCTAAAGAAATGAGTTGTCATGGCTTAGCAGTTCTTCCAGGTGACCAAATGGTACAAGGCTATCTCATTAATTTTATAAGATAGGTTTTAGGGAGTCTAAGACAGATATTACAATTCTAGGACAAAAAGAACCAACCTTCAATGATATCCTACCTGTAACTCCCCACATCTGAAGAGTGTAAGTTAAGTACATGTGATTGGATATCTGAGTCCAAGTTTAGTATACTGGGCTCTGGATTTTGATGCCTTTCTCCCTTCCCTAAGCACCAGATCATAAGTTTTAGTTTGTGATGTAGGTACAATTAGCACAAGCTTTTTTTTCCCCTTGATAATCCCACAGATAGATTATTAACATAGATTGCAGCAGCCATACTAGTTACTTGCTTTTTTTTCTTTCCTTAATTTTTTTCACCTTTTCACATAAAAGAAGCCCNTTTAGCTTTTCATTGGAATATCTGAATCAACAGCATCACTACTCTTGAGTGTTGNGCTATTATTAAATAATTCAAGGTTATGTGAACCCAGCATGCAGTTCTGCAATACTGAGACAGTCCATCTAATGAGTGATCAGTGTCTGGTTGCTTAAACTGATGGATACTCCAGGCAAAGGAATGATTTCTGTTCTGTGTAGAGAGTAAGATATTGCAAGAATTCATCACTCTACTCAGAATGGCAAGCACTTTAAGACTTACAACATTTTATTTCTGCTATTTTTTGTTTAATATTTTGGAGCCACAATTATGGTGAGTAACACAAAGGATGGAGAGAACTGCAAATAAGAAGGATGGCTAAACACAGATGAAGCAATCACAGTGAGTCATGGGCAAAGAAAGTGCCAGGTTTGAGAGGTGTGATTTAAAGAGAGTACTATCTCAGGAATGTTAGGCATTTCATCATCNGAAAATCTAATNCAATTCTCCATAGAAACAGATTAAAGGGAGGAAATGCCATTTAATTATCTCAAGTGATGCCTTTAGAGCATTTCACAAAGATACCAACTGATGTTAAAAACTCTTGACTTGGAACAGAAGGGGAGGTCCTTAATGTGCTGACAGACTCCAGCTATTCACAGCAAACATCCCAAGGAATTGTGGGACTTTAGAAACATTATCAGTCAGGACAAAAGTTGCAAATTATTACTGCAACCTTTTTGTAGTGTACCTGAAGACCAAGCCTAAACAATAAGCCAGATAAAAAAGAAAGAATTGGTATAAAAAAGATACGGTTGGTTGTCTTTAGCTGAAGATGACATGAGGTCATGATGAGGCCAGAATTCAACAGTAAAGTATTCTAAAGTGACTTAGAACTAAATGACACCAATGAGGCAGGTTACTGTGTGATCTGGGTCTGTAACTTTCCCTTCTTGTCCAGCTGACAAAATTAATTTTTCATTAAAAAGCACGATCATCTATTTTTAGCAGATCAGAGAAAGCTGTTTTCATAAGAAGTCACTTTATTATCTTTCAAAATAAAGCTTCTATGAGTTTGTGACTTTTTTCCCAAAGGAGTTTCATAACACAGAATAGAAGTGGGCTGGGAGCTAATAGGTTTGCTGTTCCTCTAGATACCCACTTTCAGATATTCTCTTCCCTTTTCATCTGTTTATGCAAAATCATCACACCAGAATATTCACTTATTCAAACACATACAAATTAACATTCTACATTTGNAATGGAGCTCCATTCCCGTTTATTTGCCTGATGTTCTGAGTCTTCAAAATTATTATTATTGTCAACATTACCTTCATGCATCATTGACTCTCTTTTGAGTCATTGATCCAAATTTTCAAATAGGCACATTTTCTCTGCATGAAACTTATAACAGAAAATACTAAACTCCCAATTATAAAAATAGAAATAGTGGAAAATTCACCATCAGAAACAAAAAGGACATTTCTGTTGTCTGAAGCAACTATAGCAGGAACTGATCAGCACACTCGTGTAAGGCCCACAACTTTCCAGCCAGTGATCATTACCATATATGTATCAAGGAAAAAGGAATTATTTTATTTCATGGCTTTCTGGAATTTTTGTTAACATAATTTTTCCACTGATTTTTCTTCCAAAACATTCATGTTATCTGCAGAAATATTGGTTGACCACTGTGGACCACAGAGGTCTGAACACATTACTTCAGAAATCTTTGTTCTACAGGTTTAAATAAAGAAACATGTCAGTTGAATTCACACCAAAGTGGCAAGATGTAGTGGCATATACCAACATCATAGCACTTAGAAGCAGGAGTATAAACACTTTAGAGCCATTCTCCCTGCTGTATAACAAATCCCTCTAAACTTAAGCACTTAAGCTTCTCAACTTAGGAAGTAAGTAAACCTTATAGAGCTCAGGAAGCAAGCAATTCACTAGTCCCAGAAAGTTACTGAAATGTAGAAGATTCAGACCCCCCTCCAATTATGAGCATTACAACTGATGGGGAGTAGAGATTCTGACCAGCTGAGCTCCCTACCAGCTGTGCAGAGAGCGCCAGGAACTTTGTCAATGCTGGGGTGGGTTTTTGATGATGTAACTATGTCAGAGTCATCAGTGCTCCTGTCAGTTGCTCATGCTCTGTAAGTAAGTCCAGGAAACTGGTTGGTTCACCAAGTAGTACTTTGATGAAATAATTTCTTTGGTCTTTTGTTGGTGCCCTATTTGGGGTAAACAGATGTTTGTACATGCCTCACCAAGAAAAGTCATGTAACACTTGGCTACATGTACTTAGTGAGTTAAGTGCCAACCTGGGCTACATGTGACCTTGTCTCCAGATAAATACAAGAAAAAAATGATAATGATTTGAAAAATTTGAGAAGCTACTTACTTCTATCTTGTCCTTGCATACTATTTCTATCTGAGGAGAAACTCAAAGCAATTTCCTGGTGTNAGNCTGAACTTGATGTTGATATTACTGTATTGGATGACTTTTAATTAATTTGTGGTCAAAGTCTAATGATGATTCTCATTTAGATGTCATTGTGGGTGGAAAGCAGAATCCCACAGAACCCTTTCTCCCAAGAAAATCATAACTTTTTAACTACCTAGTTCTTATCTCAGATTCTCTGTTTCCAAAAGGAATCTTTAGTTTAAGAAAAAATTTCCCAATGTTTTCTAATGTCTTCTTTTGATCTTGGTTGTTACAATGGTCAAGAGAGAAAGCTAAGTTCATCTATGAAGGTATTTGATGGTTTTAGGTAAAGAAAGCAAACAAAGCTTTCAAAAATATTCAAACTCAGGGAAATCTTCAGACTTTGGACCAACCATATAGATTTGGATTTCTGCATTTTGAAAGCACTGGGCATTTTGAAAGGGTAGGTGCTTAGGCATAGGAAATGTAAAGAAAGTGTGTGTGTGTGTGTGTATGTGTGTATGTGTGTGTGTGTGTGTGTGTGAGAGAGAGAGAGTGAGTGTTGGGGAGACTGACACATACAGAGACGTGAAAGAGTTCTTCATATTTATTCCATAGCTTATTTTCATTGCTAACCTTATGTTTCTTGGCTTTGAAGTGGAACTTTCTGGTATTTTCAGCTTGGAGCAAATCAGAAAGTTCTAATGAGTTTCCTTGATATTTACTTTGACCCAATTCAGGTCAGCTTATTGCTTTTTTCTCATACTCCAAAAGCA
>LZPO01108689.1:2518-32200 GCA_001675575.1 Neotoma lepida
CCTTATCTTTTCATAAAGTCCTAACCATGAGAAAGGGTTGTCTGTCAATCAACTACACTGCAGTCTGAGGATTCCCAGGCCCACACATTATTCCAACATATACTGAGACATCTATGAGAAAAGTGTTCTGCAATGGGTTCCAGCATTCACAGCCCCCAGCTACGCAGCTTACTTTATTTAATTTTTCCTTACTGGAATATTAAGTAATCAGAGTTCATATCCTTATGAATCGTCTTCCCTGAAGGCCAACTCATTTGTAATAAAAANCACATTTCAAGCCATGAAAGAATCCAGCTGGTTGCACTTGTAAGACATTTTTATCTTCTCAAGAATATTTCAGATTTCTAAGTCTCACATTTGAGAGAGAAATGTTTGCTGAATTAAAGGTTAATAAAACACAAAGAGGTGAGCCTGTGAGAATGTATACTCCATCCTCTGCTGTTTGGGCTGTGACCAGACAAACACTGCTCATTAGAGGACTGATCAGATGCAGTACTGGGCAGAGAATGTTTCTCTGATAACATGAAGCTTGCTCAGATGAATGAAGAAATGCAAAACACAGCTGAAAAAAAAAACTCAAGGAAGAAAATAGTCCTCCATTATTTCCAACAAGCAATTTAAGATGCAAAGTGAGTCGACTTCAAGCACATCCAATTCATGTAGCTCTGCCAAGCTTCCCACCATTCATATGCATGGTACACCTGTTTGTGGATGCCGGTACCAGCTGATGTAANAGCCTCACAGTTTACCATTTATAACTTGATATTTTTTGCTTATTCCTCTCAATAAATGCACACTGAGAAAGAACTGAATTTATTCCACATACAGAATGTTCACAATCCCATTTTGAAGGATTTTGATCTTTTACAAAATCATGTTAGGTAAGGAAACCATAAGCAATTTATAACTTTATGATTAATTCAGTGTCAGAATTTTCTCCCAATGATTCCTTCTGCTTATTTACTGTGGAGGCCCATAAAGTTTTGCTAGTGAGATCTGAGCTTGCTTTACCCAGCAGGGCTGTATTAGAGGATTGCTTGACCACGTGCATGGTTACTGGGTGATTGGAAGAGTCTACACTTGGCTGAGCTAGGGGGAGGTCTTTGTTCCAAACCCTTGACATTCCTATAAATAGCCCTTTAGAATAGACAGAAGGGGCTGGTGGATAATGATCCACACCCTCCCGAGGCTGTCCTGTTTTCTACCTGTTTCTCTCTCCTCTATCCTTCTCCCTCTATATTTCTGCCTAAATCTCTTATTACTCTCTCCTTGTGAGTTCCCTGTCATAAAAAAGTGGGAGTTGGTCTCCCACAATTTACCTCCATTCTTACTCTCCTCTTCTGCTCATCTTTGAGCACTGCTGTATTAAATACAATTAAGAAGGTGTTCTGAATGTTTATTGCCAGCTTGGTAAAGAACATTTCAAGAATCCTACTAAGCTGTATGTTATGGTGAGGTTTTAGAAAGTTGGCTTACAGAGTTTTTAAATTTTCTCAAAGCTTCATAGGATTGTTGTTGTTATTATTACTACATGTGAAAGAGTGAATCGTGTGTTCACATGTGTATACGGGTGCACACAACTATGTGTGAAGGCTGGGCCAGAATGTCCTGTGACTTTCTAATTATTTTCATCTCATTGCCTTGAGACAGTGTCTCTCACTGAACCTGNAGCTACGTTAGTTATAAGCAGGTCTATATGATCTTTCCATTTTCCCACTCCCATAACTCTGGGGTAGCAGATGAGCACGTCTACACGTGAGGTTTTATATGGTTGCTATAGGGATTTGAACACAAGTCTTCATACTTATAGCAAGTGCTTTTATCCATTGACCATCTCCTCAGCCCTTCAGAGGATTATAAAGACTCCATGAAACTCCATTTCTGCTTTGGTAACATGTGCTTAGTATCATTAAACATAATGTCCTTGTATGTTGTATATCAGTTCATTCAGTTAAGTTCATGGAATGATGTGTACACAGCAGAAAACTTACTTTCTCCTTGTTTCTGAACTCAAGTGAATTTGAACCATCTTTACTCTATGACTTGTTGTGTATTAAGTAGACTCCAAACAGAAAACGGCACTTTCACAGCCTTCAGTAAGCACAGTTAAAGCATGGACACCAGGTTTACATGTTGTGACTATTAGCTTGATGTTTCTGTGGGACTCCTAACCATGGGAGTGGGTGTATCTTTGACTCATTTGCCTGTTCGTGGGACTCTTTTCCTCCTATTGGGTTGTCTTGTCCAGCCTCCATATGAAGGCTTTTGCCTTGTCTTATTTTATTTTTGTCATGTTTGTTTGTTGTCTCTTGGAGACATGATCTTTTCTGAAAGGAAATGGAAGGGGAGTGGATCTGAGTGAAAGGGGAGGTGGGGAGCTAGGAGGAGTATAAGGAGGGGAAACTGTGGTCTGGATGTATTGTCTGAGAGAAGAATCGATTTTCAATAAAAGATCTATGGTTTTATAAACTTCATATATATGTATATGCATNCACACATGTAAANTCATATAAAAAGAAATAATTGAAGCTACACTACACAGGGGATAATGTTCTTTTCATAAGCCATAAGCTGCCATCTAAAAAGCAAGTGCCATATGTGGGATACCATCCCTGGAGTTGTTAGGCAAACNATATAGGCTATTAGCATTGCTCTTAGTTTCCCACCAGAACTTGATGGTAAGGCCATATTACTAAGGACACCACACACTTTGATCACAGAGCATTAAGAAATCAAATTGCTACTGACCAGGAAGTAAAGTCTTCAACAGTTTTACCAGCTGTGAATCCTGTGAGCTACAACAGTGACTAGAGAGGTTGAGATACGCCCATGAGCACAAGAGTGGCACAAGTGTTAAGGAGGTGATCAACCAGTTTCTACTTAGATTTAAGTCCCAGTCCAGAGGAAGTCAGGTGTTGCAAACCTGGCCAAGAATTCATGGTTGAGAAGTTCATAGTCCCCAGGGGTGAACCTACTACTACTAATTTCTGAATGGACATAGAATCAAACTGGCCTCTAAATTTATATTTCCATATCCANAAATAAGCGCAGCTCTCAAACACTGTCAGAGAAGTTTCTTGTACAGTAGATGGCAGTTAACACAGAGACTCACAATTGGTCAAAGTGCAGAGATTAAGTATTTGCAGAGTGCTCTGCCACAGATGGGATATCTGTATCGCATTCTCTTCTCTCATGGATCAGGAACCATCACAGGGAAGGAGCAGAATGATTGTAAGAGTTGGAGATTGCCGAGAGCCACAGTGAAATAGTGTCTTCTGGACACAACAGGACTTCTGTATTCGTATCAGCTGTGGCTGCATGTGCAAGACTTATTTTTTGTTTTGTTTTGCTTCTTTATTTTTTTCTTTTTTAGAACATCATTTGTTTATACATTCTACACATTTTGTAAGTGTCTGTGATATGTCAGGCAACTCTTGAAGACACTGAGACAAAACAAAATGAAGAACAGTGGTAATGGTCTTTGCCCTCATGAAGGTTGTGGAGGTAGAGAGAGAATAAACAACCCCCATAAAGCATGTAGAGCATCTGTGGCAATAACTACTANGGAGAAAAGAAAACCGAACATGAGAGAGAAAAGTCTTCATGAAATCACTCCATCTGCGTTCCTCTTTCCCACAAAAACACCAAGCTAACAGCTATCATGTGCAACACTTGTAAAATATCAAGTCACTCAACATTCTTGATTGCAGGAGGGAGTTGACTCATGGATCACCAATCCTAGCTGAGGAGCTATTGACTGTTGATGGCTTCTGGAGGAGGGGTAGTCAATAGGAAGAGTGTGGCCCTAGTGAGTCAACCGTGCTCCAGCGGGTAGCCCACACCCATGAGTACATGAGCAGCACAAANTGGTCTTGAAAGTTAATTTTAAAAAGAAAAGAGGACAGGAGGTTGGAAAGTACAGATACCAGGTCAGCCTTGGAAGGGTAAAGGGATGTATGATATATGCATGTATGAAATTCTTAATAATTAAACTAAAAATATTATATTAAATATTTTTAAAGTAAAGAAAAGGATCAAGTGTGATATGCCATGCCTGGACTCCCAAGAGTGGAATTCAGTACAATTCTCATTGCATGGGAAGGGAGGCTTTGGCTTGGGACATGTTTGCTTTGGTGAAAGGATGCAATCCACTCTAGACAACCCTGACAACAGAGCCTATGATTTCATGTTCCTGTCTCTTTGATCTCTTTCTAGTTTCTATCATTGCTTAAGCCCAACAGAAGCTAGAAAGGCCTGAGAGATTGACACACCACTCATGATCAGGTTCCTAAGTCACAGTGCAAAGTGAAGAGGCGGGGCTTGCACACATCTTCTAAATTAATTTCACTGTCCACTTTGATACTGATATAACTATTCAGCTGACCTAAATGGCCATCAGGATGTGACTTGATGAGGCTTTTACTAANAACCTTGCACTGACTTTGTTTTCATACAAAGGCGTCTTGAGGCTTCAGGAAGAATCACAGCATGTACAATTAATTTCTGTCAGGCCNTTCAATCTATGTTATTAGCCTCTGTTATTAANAGTTTTNTAATACTAGGTAACTTTTTGATGCCTTGCCTTAATTTAGTAGAGCTACTTAGGCCTTGAGAGAGATTTAGAACATGAGATTGAAGCAAATCAGTATGAATAAGGAAAAGGTAGCTATTGACACTGTTCAAATTTTATCTTATTCAGGACATTGAGTCCAGATGTCTTTAAANTTTTAAAATACTTTGAGGACTTTTTCATTAATCTCTTTGGAAAAANAAACCCTCAATAATCCTCCATAGATATGACCATAGGCCTGCTTAATCTAGACCANTGGTTCCCAACCTGTGGGTTATGACCTTTTGGGGGGCCAAAAGGACTCTTTCACAATCATTGCCTAAAACCATCAGAAAACACAGATATTTACATTATGATTCATAACAGTAGCAAANTTACAGCTATNAAGTAGTAACAAAAATAGTTTTATGATTGGGGTCACCACAACATGAGGAACTGTTGGAGTCGCAGCGTTAGGAAAATTGTGAAACACTGGTCTAGACAATCCTTCACTTCGATTCCCTTCCNAGGTGTTTGTTTCAAGGAGACAAGCAAAACTAATTATCACAGACCTAAGTGACTGATCTGTCTGTGTGCAGGGACAAATCTATTGGTGGGGTGGGGTGGGGCCAGCTTTTGCTTACACCATGTGTGCATCATTAAGACGGGAGTCAATTTATGATGGAATGAGAATTTTTTTTCCAAAAGGCTGTTTAGTAGCTCAGTTGGTAGAATGTTTGCCTAGCTTGACAGACCCTGGGACTGATCCTTAGCACAGCATGAACTGGATGTTGTGGCTCACACCTGTAATAAATACCAGCAATTGTAGGACAGAGGCTAGAGTATCAGAAGTTTAAGGTCATTGTGGATTACATAACAATGAGATACTTGATACTTTCTCAAAAGAAAAAAAATCAACCAACTGTAATAATAATGATAACAAAATAATAAGATTAAAAGGAGCAGGATGTACCAGTGTGCTATTGTAATCCCAGCCCTGATGAACATTGACAGGTAGATCCCTGGGGCCCACGGTTCTTACTGAATTTGTCTTCTTTACACTAACTGCAACCAACATCTTTCTCAAAAATAAATATAAATATAAAAGTTTTTAGAAGGTATTTTAAGTTTGATATTAAGTAGTTCTTAGTTTTTTTTAAGAAGAAACCTGTGCCGTTATCAAATGTATAGCCTGCTCCCTAACGCTTTTGTCGGATAATTTTCTCAGAACACTGCTCGCTTTCGCTTTTTCTGAACAAAAGGTGATTGTTTCCACCCAGAGCTAAAAATTTCTTATTGAGTTGGAGACACATAAATATAGAATTGACAGTGTATTATTAGTGTCATCTCATCAAGTACACCCTTCAGTCTGAACTTTCCATGACAGATTTTTGGTGCATAATTTTATTGCTTAGGTTTGAACAAATATCAAATGAACTTTCCAAGGTCCATTTTGAAAGAGGAATAGAAAAGAAAGTTACAAAGACAAATCTTGAATTACACCATAAGAAAAGCAATGTGAGTTTGTTTTCAATATACTTTTTACAATATAATAAGTATAATCACTCTAAATATTTTAAAATGTTTAAAATGCAACAAAATAAGGAGGGGGGAAAAGAACCTGTAATTTTGGAACCAGGCAAAACTACCCTTGCCATTCTAATCCATTTCTATTTTAAAAAAAACAATTTTATTTGTTTCCTTTATTCTTATGATATAAGTGCTTGTTTTATCTTTATTTTGTTGTAAAGTAAATGGAATGAAACTATACCTTTATCTTAAGCTATTTAAAAAAAAAACAGTTCATTTCAACTCATAGGCTTCTATAAGCTTGAGTTTTTCTTTTGTGTTCTGAAACCTAAATTATCTTCATATAAATTCTTAGACTGAAATACAGATGCTTGCCATTTCTGTATATTAGCAAATATGACACTAAAAGAAACAAGTCAAGATTTTAGCAGAAAAATAATTGTCATCTATAAAGAAATCAATTGAGACTTAGATTCAGCTTGCAACAGTTCAACCTTTGAGCTAAATAAAACATCTAAGGTAAATATTTAGCAATTGTTAGTCAAATTCTCATAATCTGTCTTTCGAAGTGGACAAGTTTTCCAAAGGCACCTCTCAGGACTGTTCCTGTGGTGGTTTGAATGAGATTGTCCCCCAAGGCTGGTGTAGTTGAACACTTGGTCCCCAGTTGGTGGCGCTGTTTGAGGAGGTTAATGAAACCTTTGATCTTTGGAGCCTCACTGGAGGAAGTAGATCACTAGCGGCCAAGTTCTGAGAATTCATTACCTCACCTTGTTTCTAGTACGAGCACTTTGTTTC
The DNA here is from genome assembly GCA_001675575.1 of Neotoma lepida. Lineage (NCBI taxonomy): Eukaryota > Metazoa > Chordata > Mammalia > Rodentia > Cricetidae > Neotoma > Neotoma lepida. The sequence continues at coordinate 9,396 of LZPO01108689.1, forward strand.
CTGAGCGTGCTTGAAGTGTGTTCTCTGATCTCTCAGCTTCCTGTTCCTGCTGCCATGCCTCCCCACTTTTATGAACATAAAGTTCCTGTGGAACTGGAAGCCAAATCAAACTTTCCTCCTTAAGTTGTTTGTTGGTCAGAATGTCGTATCCTAGCAACAAAAGGTAACTAATACAATTACCTCTGAGAATTTTTAATAAGGGAGGAGTAGACGACATCCCAAGCTTCCAAGAGGTACCAATGATGCAATAAACGGTCCTAGATAGCCTGAGGACCCCTAAATCCCGTGTCTTACAACAGCAGGGATGAAGTCAAGGTGGCAGTAGAGTACACAAGCATTTGAAGCTTAAAGAATGAAGAAAATTACAGTTAGCAATCAGTGGGTAAAGGCAGCCNAACAGGAAATAGAATGTTCTAAATGAAGGACCAAGACAATCACCTGGGGCACTGTTAAAAATAGATCTATGACATTCCCCACATCTAGGGGATCAAAATTTCCAGGAGATATATTAAACTCTTATTTAAAATTATTTTTCCACTGAAAGACTAAGTCCTCCCTTAAGCAATTCTTATAAAATAAATTTGAGAGGGAAACAGACTATATGAATATGCTTTTTACTCCAAGTATTTGCTACCAGCAAATAATGAATGCATTCCTAACACACATTGAATGTATTTGCTGATTGAAAGAAAGACAAGAGAAGAAGATGCTGGAGGCCATGGATATAGCTCAGTGGTTAGGAATGACCTAATATGCTTGGGACTCTGGGTTCAATCCCAAGACCTTGAAAATGTTTTTCTGTCTCCCAAGATCAGGTATAACAAAATAATAAGCAAAATGATGTATTTGTGTGTAGTGTGGAGGTTTTGGAGGGAATATATATAAATAATAAATAGATATATACTATATACAATTATATATATAATATGTTTATGATGGAGTTATGTAGATAATAAGAAAGAGCACATATTCTATTTAACTGACAATTTGTTAATAGACATTTCCTGTACTGTTGATGTTCTTGTCATTTTAGGATGACCTAGAACATCGACACTTGAATTGCATGTTTAAAAAGGCACAGTGGCTTCCAGATTCTATATTTTAAAATAAACTTATTTACAGAAATCGTGTGAGCTGTGTATTTTGTTTCCCCAACTCAATAATTAGTGACTATTCTTATAAAATATCCCATGGCTTTCCTGCTCATCTAGGCCAAAACTCCTTAATGTAAAATTTAGTTTCTGTACCAACTACGTGAACTCTCACTGAGGGCCTGGAAATGACTACCGAGGGATCAAACCTAGGAAACATAAAGACAAAGTGGACTCCACCTGCCAATCTGAAGACCTGTACAGGGACACTTGCTGCAATGGATCAGACCAGAGCAGACACTCTCACAGCAGGGCAGTGAAGAGCCACACCTAAGATAAGGAACACAAGATACAGTGATCTCTTCTGAAAAACTGGTTGTCCTCTGGTTTTCAAGTGCTGACCTGGGAATAGGGTGCACTAGCAACATAAATCTTGACCGGCTTGTTGCTATTTGCTCGGTTACTAACAACTCCCGCTGCTCCAGGAATCACTGTACAGGACTACTTTTCCTGTTTTTGTGTTTGGGATGTTTTTTTCCTAGCATAGGTGTATCCATGCCTCNACTTCAGTGCTCACATAAGATTGTTTTCCATGCCACACTTTATGTACCATAAGCCAGGATGTGACACACTGGCAAGGTAAGGCCAGCATCCATTGAGACTTGCTGTTGTTAAAGACCGCTTTAAAAACTCACAGTCTGAAANGGAAAACGCNCAGCAGCCTCTGAATCTGANCTTCCTTCGGCTTGGGNAGCGGCTNNATGGGAACAGCATTCCTGNNGCACTGAGCAGCAGGCNGTCTCTAGAATGCTACAGAGTTGCCAGTTTGGGACCATTTGTTCCANGCATCTGTATCCTTTGACTTTCCACTTAATCTNNAAGTGAACTAAAAGGAANCTGCAAACATTTCCNTTGAGACAAGGCACAAGCTTTGAAATATTTCCTGGATAGAAAAAAAAGGAGGAAAAGTGCTTTGGCTCACGTCTTAGGTAGGGTTTTTATTGCTGTTGAAGAGACACCATGACCACAGCAACTCTTATAAAAAGAACATTTAATTGGTGTGGCTCGATTACAGTTTCAGAGATTCAGTACACTATCATGACAGTGAGCATGGNGGCACGCAGGCAGATGTGGTGCTGAGAGAGCNACATCTTGCAGGCAACAGGATGTCCACTGACAGTCACACTGAGAGAAACTTGAGCAAAAGAAACTTCAAAGCCTGCCTCACAGAGACACACTTCCTCCAACAAGGCCATACCCACTACAACAAAGCCGCACCTCCTAATAGTGCCACTGCCTATGAGATTATGGGGCCAATCACATTCAACCCTACCACAGCTCAGCACTAATCTAGGTCTAGTGAAAGGCACTGCATTTACTTTAGCAAATCCAGGTGTTTTAAGAAATGAGTTCATACAAAATGGAGTAGCCTCTGCTTTTTGTTTTTTTTTCTTTTATTGAAAATTGATTCTCTTCTCATACACTATATTCTGATTATAGTTTCCCCTCCTCTGCTCCTCCCAGTTCCTNTCCACCTCCCCTCCCCTCTGGATCCACGTCCTTTCTGTCTCTCTTTAGAAAAGAGCAGGCTTCTAAAAGATAACAACCAAATAGGACAAAATAAAATATAATAAAATGAAACAAAAACTATCATATTGAAGTTAGACATGGAAACCCAACAGGAGGAAAAGAGTCTCAAAAGCAGGCACAAGAGTCAGAGACCCAGTCTTTCTCTCANTAGGAGTCCCATAAAAATACTAAGCTAATAGCTATAATATATACAGAGAGGACCTGGTGCAGACCCCTGTAAGCCCTGTGCTTGCTGCTTCATTTTGTGAGCTTATGTGCACCTTGCTTAGTTGATTCAGAGGGCCNTGTTCTCTTGGTCTTCCATCCCTTCTGGGTTTACAATCTTTCTGCCTCCTCTTCCACAGGATTCCCTGAGCTCTCAGGATTCCCTGAGCTCTGAGGGGAGGAATTTGATGGTGACCTCCAATTTAAGTCTCTTTCTCAGCATNATGTCTGGCTGTTGGTCTCCANATCTGTTCCCATATGCTACCCCAGAAAGCCTCTCTGATGATGACTGAATAAGGCACTAATCTATGAGTATAGCAGAATATCATTAAGAATCATTTTATTGATTTTTTATTTTTATTTTTTAGAGCAGTAGTATTAGGATATATCCACTTGAGACTATCAAAGGGGTAACAGAATTTATTAAGATATGAATTGAGGGAATACACTCATAATTACAGAATGGAGCAGACAGCAGCAGTCGTCCTCTGATCTGACCAGGAGCAAAGCCACCTCGCAGCCTGGAGCCGGGAGAAGAGAGCATGTCCCTCCTGTAGCTCCTTTTTCAGGGGTCACATACCCCAGCTGCAAGCAGTGCCTCCTTTGGGCTGTATAGTCCAGGGTAATGGGCAGAGCAAATACCACTACAGACATCTGCCTGGGGATTATCTGGTCAGGCCTGCAGAGTACCTTCCTGCACCAAAGAGACTAGAACATACGGGTGAAGGCTCCATGAAGGCAACAGCTCAACTTCTCTATGTTCGGTGAATTGTGTGGGTTTTATCTTTTGCAATGGGGGCCTACTGTCAGTTTGCAGAGAGCAACCTTTTGTCTTATCAACAACCTCGGTTGTTTGGGCATTTCCATGGGACCCGCTTGACCAACAATTCAATTGAATGCAATCTAGTCCTGCCACTGGAAACCTCATCNGGCTCCAAGAGATGGCCAGTTGAGACTTCATATCCCCCATTACTAGGAGTTCTCATTAGGATCACCTTCACAGATTCCAGGAAATTTTCACTGCACTAGATTTATACAGCAACCCCCAAGTGCCCCCCAAGTCTAGTCATCTCTTCCCGTACTCTCTCCCTCCACCTCAATCTCTGCCCCATCTGGTCTTCTACTGCTGCTCCCATCCCAACCCCCAGTCCCCANAGTCAGCCTATAAAAGCTAATATTTACCCCTCCTAAGGAGATCCCTTCAGGTTCCTTTGGGTATATGCCCTAAAATGCTATACCTGGATCTTGAGGTAGATAGATGCCCATCTTTATGAGGAATCTCCATATTGATTTCCATTGTGGTTTGCACTCTCACCAGCAATGGAGGAGTGCTCCCCTTGCTCCACATCCTCAAGAGCATGAGCTATCACTTGTCTTGTTAATCTTGGCCATTCTGACAGGTGTAAGATGAAATCACAAAGTAGTTTTGATTTGCATTTCCCTGATGGCTAAGGATAATGAACATTTCTTTAAGTGTTTCTCAGCTATTTGAGATTATTCTGTCAAGAATTCTGTTCAGAACTCTATCCCCATTTTTTAAATTGGAATATTTGGGTTTTTATATCTAATTTCTCCAGTTCTTTATATATTTTGGATATTAATCCTCTATTAGATGTGGACTTAGTAAAAAATATTTTCCTATTGTATAGGCTGCCACTTTATCCAAAAGACAGTGTCCTTTGCCTTACATAAGAGTAAGATTTTCAGTTCATAAGGTTCCATTTACTTATTGTTGAGCTTAGTGCCTGAGATATCAGTGTTCTGTTCAAAAGGTCGTCTCCTGTGACAGTGCTTTCAAGGCTATCCCCCACTTTCTCCTCAGGGTCAATGTATCTAGTTTTATGTTGAGGTCTTCAATCTTCTTGGACTTGAGTTTTGTGCAGGATGATAAATATGGATCTATTTGTATTCTTCTACATGCAGACTTCCAGTGTGACCAGCACCATTTGTTGAAAATGCTGTCTTTTGTTCCAATGTGTATTTCTAGCTTCTTTATCAAAAAAACCTCAGACATCCATAGGTGTGTGCATTTACTTCTGGGTCTTCAATCCATTCCATTGATCAACATGTTTGTTTTTATGCCAAAACCATGCAGTTTTTATTACTATAGTGCTGTAGTACAACTTGGAATTGGGAATGGTGGGACATCTAGCAGTTTTTATATTGTTCAGGTTTATTTTAGCTGTTCTGGGTTTTTCCACATGAAGTTGACAATTGTCCTTTCAAGGTCTGTAAAGAATTGTATTGGGATTTTGGTGGGGAGTGTATTAAATATGTAGATTGATACTGGTAGGATAGCCATTTTCATTATATTAATCCTATTGATTTGTGAGCATGGAGATCTTTTCATATTCTGATATCTTCTTCAATTTCTTCAAAGACTTGAAGTTTTTATCATACAAATCTTCCCCTTGCTTGGTTAGAGTTAACCCCAAGATATTTTATATCACTTGCAGCTATTGTAAAAGTTGTTATTTCTCTGATTTATTTTTCTCAGTCCTTTTGTCAAGTAAATCTTGTATCCAGCTACTTTGCTGAAAGTGTTTATCAGCTGTCAGAGTTCCCTAGTGGAATTTTTAAGGTAACTTATGTATATTATCATATCATCTGCAAATAACNATTCTTTGACTTTTTCCTTTCCAATTTGTATCCTATGATCTCCTTCAGTTGTCTTATGGCTGTAGCTAAAACTTCAAGTACTATATCGAATATATATGGAGATAGTGGACAACCTTGTCATGTTCCTGATTTTAGTAGAATTGCTTTGAGTTTCTTTNTTCATTTAATTTGATGTTGGCTATAGACTTGCTGTAATTTGTCATTATTATGTTCAAGTTTGTTACTTGTATCCCTAATCTCTCCAGGACTTTTATCATGAAGCTTGGTGGATTTTTTTCAAAGACCTTTTCTGCATCTAATGAGATCATCATGGGGTTTTTTTCTTTCAATTTGTTTGTACAGTGAATTACATTTTCTAATTTACTTGTATTGGACCATCCCTGCATCTCTGGGATGAAGCCTACTTCGTCATGGTGGATGATTTTTTTGATGTGTTCTTGGATTTGGTTTGCAAATATTTTATTATTTTTGTATCTATGTTCATAAGAGAAATTGGTCTGTATTTCTCTTTCTTTGTTGAGTGTTTATGAGGTTGTATATCGGGTAATTATGGNCTCATAAAACCAATTTGCAATGTTCCTTCTGTTTCTATTTTGTGGGATAATTTGAACAGTATCAATGTTAATACTTTTTTGAAGGTCTGGTAGAATACTGTGCTAAAACCTTCTGGCCCTGGNGATTTTATGGTTGTGAAACTTTTAATGACTGCTTCTACTTCACTTGGAGTTTTAGGTTTATTTAAATTGTTTATCTGATTTTAATTTAACTTTGATAAGTGGTATATTATCCATTTCTTTTAGATTTTCCAATTTAGTNGAGTACAGTTTTTTAAAGTGTNGTCTCATGATTTTCTGGATTTCCTCAGTGTCTTTTGTTATATTCCTCTTTTTGTTTCTGATTTTGTTAATTTGGATATTCTCTCTCTGCCTTTTGGTTAGTTTAGATAAAGGTATGTCTATCTTGTTTATTTTCTCAAAGAACCAGCTCTTTGTTTCATTGATTCTTTGTATTGTTCTCTTTGTTTCTATTTTATTGATTTCAGCCCTCAGTTTTATCACTTCTTGTCAATTCCTCTTGGATGTGTGTACTTCTTTTTGTTTGACAGCTTTCAGCTGTGCTTTTAAGTTGCTAGTATGAAATCTCTCCAAGATTTTTATGTAGGCACTTAGTGCTATGGACTTTCCTCATAGCACAGCTTTCATTGTGTCCCATAAGTTTGAGTATTCTGTGTATTCCTTTTTATTTAATTCTAGGAAGTCCTTAATTTTTTCTTTATTTCTATCTTGACACACTTTTCATTCAGTAGAGAGTTGTTCAGTTTCCATTAGTTTGTAATCTTTCTCTTATTTCTGTTGTTGTTGACATCCAGCTTTAATCCTTGGTGATCTGATAGGATGCAAGAAGTTACCTCAATTTTTGTGTNTCTGCTGAGACTTGCTTTGTGTCTGAGTATGTGGTCAGTTTAGAGAAAATTCCATGAGGTGCTGAGAAGAACATATATTTTTTCATGTTTAGGTGAAATGTTTTATAAATATCTGTTAATTCCATTTTTTAATANTATCTGTTAGCTCCAGTACTTCTACGTTTATTTTTTGACTTGATGACCTGTCCCTTGATGAGAGTGAGGGTATTGAATTCTTCCACTATCAGTGTGTGAGGGTCAATATATGATTTAAGCTATAGTAGTGTTCATTTTAAAAACTTTGGTGCCCTTTTATTTGGGGATATATGTTAAGAATTGAAATGTCATCTTGGTGGATTTTTCCTTTGATGAGTATATAGTGTCCTTNCCTATATCTTTTGATTAGTTTTGGTTTTGATGTCTATTTTGTTAGATATAAAAATGGCCACACCAGCTTGCTTCTTAGGCCTATTTGTTTGAAATGTCTCTTTCCAACTCTTTATCCTGAGGTAANNTCTACCCTTGATGTTGAGGTGTGTTTCTTCATTTCAGCAGAAGGAGGGATCCAGTTTTCATATCCATTCTGTTAGTCAGGGTCTTTTTATTGGGAAATTAATACCATTGATATTGAGAGACATCCATGACAAATAACTTTTGGTTCCTGTTACCTTGTTGTTGTTATTGGTGGTGGTGATGTAAGTTTTTATGGGTGTAGTTAACCTCCTTAGGAACACCATTTAAAGGGAAAAACAAATGATTTGGTTCATGAAAGTTTAGAAGCNTATTATTCTCAGTAATTATGCCAAGAAACCTTGTGTTGTTGAGATCTTTCAAGGAAGCAGATCAAAATGATAACTATTGCTTCTAGGAAGTCAGCCACAACCCAACAACTCTAGGATCTCATATCAAAGTTTTATGTTTTTAGAAAACATCCTGCAGAATCTTAATTCTTTTCCTAAATATATCTTTGACTCTCAGTCATTGACAAATATATTACATTATTTAATGTAGTTCATGGAGAGTACANATGATTAAAACTAGAGAAATTACAAAAATGTAATTCATGGAATATACATATCATTATGAATTAGAAGAAGGCTTACAGAAAGGATAAGTAGAGCAGTTTGTGTAGGCAGACATTTTAGTCCCATCTGCCAGCTCCCAAATAACCAACACAGAGACTTAATTACTTATAAATGTTCCATCAATAGCTCAGGCTTGTTACTAGCTAACTCTTACACTTTAAATTAACCCATATTTCTTATCTGCCCTCTGCCACGTGACTCATGGCTTGTTACCTCATTTTCTACACTTCCTGATTCCTCTGCATCTCTGGCATCTCCTCTGACTCCACCCTTCTTCATCTCAACATCCTTAGATTGGTTTTCCTACCCACACTTCCTGCCTGGCTACCAGCTAGTCAGCTTCTTTATTAACCATTAGAGTAATATGTATTCACAGTGTGCAGCAAGTTTGTCTACATTTCTACATTTATTTCCTGGTGGTGTCTGACCTCACGATCTTTGGTCCTTCTTGAATAAAGAGTCAGTGAATTATACAATCACACCTGTGCAAACATGTTCTTGATCATATTTTTCTCATGTTTACTCTTGAAAGTTTGGTAGCATTACAACATCAAGATGATAAATACATTCTATATCTATGCATTTAANTAGTTGTCCTGAATTTATACTTTAAATTAATAACTATTTTCAACTGGGACCAAATGAACTTCATTTACAGGTTTTCTTTTCTAATCTTATGGTATAAGTTAGTAATTGACTTATTTAACATGATGACTAGACTTACATATGTTTTCTGAAAGATTCTGCAACATTTTGTAAGAATTGAAACAGAAGTGTTCAAATATGTGAAATATTTTGAGATTTGTTACTTGTATTATGGTACTTTAATAGGATGAATAGTATTCAGACAATAATAATGATTATGATCTTCTTAATAATATCCAGATGTTGTAATAGCATTTAACATGTGATAGCTTATTTACTCATCACAGTAATCTTCTGAGAGGATATAATTTTCACTCATATTAGGACTTGAGGCCAGGTGGTTCAGTTGCAAAGACCACATGGCTCAACTTTACATCAAGCTGACTTCCATATGAAATCAGATTGCCAGTAAATGAAGAGAGGACAAAGGAGCTTACAAATTGGCATTCAGTCAAGAACATTTAAGTACATAACTAGGTGCGATATGTATATTTGTGTCTGTATATGTACACAAAGGAACCCCAGTTACTGACTCCATCATGTTTCTGACTCCATTTCACTTCTTTTTCTTCTGTTTGAGCTTTCCTGAGTGTTTAATCACAACTATCTTTGATCCTTGGAAGAGCAAGCCTTATCTTAAGACAAGGGACCCAAACTGTCTTTCAGGCAGCAGTGTGGCTGTACACAGCTGGTCCAGAAATAATGGCCCAAGGTAATGAGTAACCAGACCATGGCAGTACCAGCCTGTCCTGGATAGAAAATCCCAGTGATTGCCTTTGTTTCTCTGTCTTAGTTAGGGTTTCTATTGCTGTGAAGACATCATGACCATGGCAACTCTTATACAGGAAGGCATTTAATTGGGGTTGGCTTACAGTTCAGAGGTTTAGTCCACTGTCATCATGGCGGGAGGCATGGGGCACACAGGCAGATATGATGTTGAAAAGGTGCTGAGAATTCTATAACTGAATTGGCAGACAGCAGGAAGAGAGGCACACTGGGTCTGGCTTGGGCATCTGAAACCTTAAATGACACACTTCCACCAACAATGCCATACCTACTGCAACAAGGCCACATTTCCTTATGGTGCCACTCCCTATGACCCTATGGGGGCAATTTTCTTTCAAACCATCATCACATTGCACTCCCTGATCCCCTTAGCCTTGAAGCCATATCATAATGCAGAAATGAATTAAGTCCAATTTTCAAAGTCCCCATAGTCTCTAACAGCCTCAATTCCATAAGAGTCCTAAGTTTAAAGTCTCTTCTGAGACTCATGGTAATCACTTAATCTTAACCCCCTACAAAATCAAATTGAAAAAGTGTTGGAGTTCCTGGCCACTCCCCCAGCTAAGTGATCTCACATGCGCAGTTCAGTAGCCAAGCAAGTGGCGTAATTCGTTTGCAGTGTGATCACAATTCGTATGCAATGTGATTCCACATGTGCAAGGGAATCCCTGCCTCTTCCTCTCTTCCCCTCTCTCTCTCTCTCTCTCTCTCTCTCTCTCTCTCTCTCTCTCTCTCTCTCTCTCNCTCTCTCNCTCTCTCTCTCTCAGGTCTGGCCATATTCTTTCATGTCCCTCTACTTTCTAATAAAACTCGGATACTGGGTTTCGTCATTCCTCGTGACTTTTCTCGCATGATAACCACAGTGCTGCAAATAACTAACAAAAAGTAGATTACATACTTCCAACATANGCTGGCACAAGATATACATTACTATTCTAAAGGAGAGGAAAGAGAATGCAATGAGGAAATACTGGANCAAAGCAAGACCAAAACCCAGCTGGGTAAACTCCAAATTCTGCATCTCCCTCCATGTCTAATGTCAAAATGCTCTTCAGATCTCNAACTCCTTTTAGCTTTGTTGACTGCAACACACTTCTTTCTCTTGGGCTGGTTCTTCCCCNTGTTAGCAGCTCTCCTCAGCAGGTAGCCCACAACTCNGTCATCTCCAACATCTTGGAGTCTCCAAGACAACTCAGGCTGCACCTTCCCAGCTTCATGCAATGGCCTCTCTAGGCTTCCATGCAGGGANATTTCTGAAATATTCCTGGCCTCATAGGCTTCCCTTAGTTGCAGAGGGAGATTCCATAGCTCCTTTTTCTTGTATCCTTGACTCTAAAGCCAGAATCACATGGCTGAAGCTGCCAAATTCTGCTGCTTGCTGGGGATGGANCATGGNCCANTGTTCAAATACATTTTCACTAGTTTTCTGTTTTCAATGGTTTCCTTCACTGCCTAAGCTGGGCTATCCTGGAACTTGATCTGTAGACTGGGCTGGACTTAAACTCAGAGATCTGCCAGCATCTGCTTTCCAAGTTAAAGATGTGTACCACNATGTCTGGCCCTAAGATTTTCTTTAATTCCTTTTCACAAGTTGGAAGCTTAGCTGGGTGAGGCCTTGCCCTCAGGTCACCACTCCCTTTATTCTGTTTAACACTGGGCTTTTCTTTAATCTATCCCCTTGAACACAGGACTTAGCTCCATTCAACTTCCTGGTGCCTTTCTCCCGGAACTGTACATTTTGCCTAGATTACTTCTTTTCATTATAGGTCTGAATAAGAGTGAACACTAATAACCACATGACAGGGTCCATACTAGGCTATTTNGAAATTTCCTCTGCCAACANAAATAATCCAAAGCTTTTCAACTTGGCCTCTGGCAGACTTTTTGGACAAGGGCAAAAAGCATCCACATTCTTTGTCAAAACTCACAAGTCTCCAGGCCACANACTAAATCTATCACTTCTGAAACCTCTTGAACTGGACCTCTACAGTTCAAATCACTCTCAGCATCACCATCAGCCATGCTCCTATTAGTATGGCCCATTAGGCATTCCACTGCTCTCCTAACCCCAAATTCCAAAGTCCACATTCCTCCAAACAAAAACATGACCCAGCTTATCACATTCTCTTTATACACGGACTGCTATAAATACTGGAAGGCATATCTTCTATCAATAGCCCTTTGTTCTTGGAGTAATCATAATTCTAAATCTCCTTTCTTCCATTACCATCTCATGCCTGTTTGGGTGGCTTTCCAGAATGGATGGCTGAACCTGGTCCATAGGGCAGGCCAGAGCTTTCCCCCAATGTCTGTGCACACAATGTACATACATGTGTAATCTTTTGCCAGGGCTCTACAGAGTTCCACAGGTGACATTTGTACTACCCTCCATGCAGAGCTTCCACCAATAAATGTGATGAAATGCCATGTTTCTCCTCCATAATTCTCGTGACTAAACACTGAACCCTTGGGATACCATGTCCAGTCATACTGAAAGTCATTTCCAAATCTCTGATTTGTACACCAAGAGAAACAGTGACTTTGAGTATGAAGCATGTTCATGTATTGGAGAAAATAAACCCATAAATAGAATAGAGATGAGAGAATTTGTTGCTTTAGAACTTACCAACTTTTGATGAATAGTGCAGGCCTTTATAATAATGCAGGGAATGATCATCTGTGACAGGAGGAGTCACTGGCTGTGTGATTTATGTAGGACAGAACTGAAAAGGTGCTTGCAGTTATATACCTAATACAGAGCTTAACAGTGGTGTAAAATAAGCCAGTTACTCCCCATCCCCATAAAGTTATGCTCAGTAGCTAATAAAGAGCAAAGTACAAATTAAAGGTTATTTTCTGCTGTGATAAGATAATTCAATGGCCAAGTTTTGTTGACTTTATCATGGAACTCTGATCATCGAGGCCACATGATAGCTAAGGGAGTTGTACTGACCCCACTCACCATAGCAGACAGACTTCAGGGTCACTCAATATACTCTGTGGTTTTCATCCCTTGTCCAACACTTTCCTCTGTCTGTTAGTGAGACCTGTGACTTACTTCTAATGAATAGGACAAGGTAAATGAGATGGGACAGTTCTATATTGGTCATCACATTACAGGGTACGCTATCTCCCTACCAGACTCCTTTCCCCACATCTACCTTAAAGCAATAGGCTGCCATGGAGTAAGTAGCATTATTGGAAAAATCCGCCGGCAGCTTCCCTATCAATGTAGGTCACAATCACTTATCTCTTGAATTTGTCCCATATTTATGACAGCAGTATTTAATAAAGATAGCACTATGTTGTTTTTATGGTATGATTTTGGCATGGCCCCATCCACCAGCCAAGTTTCTCTATCCTATTAACATTTTACAGAATCTTTTTTTTTTAATCACTTTGAGTACAGTGTCAGTAGAGCATTAGATAGGCCCCTCTAAGACATACTCCCAAGGACTGTACCTCTCACTAGGCCCCACCTCTTAAAGGATCCACAATCTCCAATTCTCAATATCATCATGCCCTGGTAACCAAGCCTTAGACACAGGTCTGCCAGGAGATAATTAGACCTAAATGATCCCGTCTCTTCATGCTTTCCTTCTTCTGTCCCTTTCCTTTGTCTTTTGAGGAAGTTCACTCTTTTTCTCCCTGCTCATTGACATAGCTTCCTTGCTCCTCCTTTCTTCTCTGCTTCTCCTGATATCCGCTCAGCCTCTTCATCACCCCTGCCTTCCCTTTCACTTTCCCACTTAGAGGAAGCATGTACCATCTAAAAGATCCACTCCGGATGCACAGTGATTCCAAATAATTGGATTTACAGAGAGTGATACCCTGCCCCCTACCTTGTTTTCAATGGTGGTTTCTAAAAATTTAAAGATGAACCAGAGCATCAGGGGCCAGAGTAAGAAATGGTGTATCAATTTGCCGATTGTCTTCAAAATTGTATACATAGAGTGTATATAGATGATTTGTGCAAAATCAACTAAACACAACTGCCATTCCTATTCCTCTGTTTATAAAATTACAATCATGCCAGCTCTCCAATTTTCTACTGGGTCACAGACAGAATGAGAATACATAATGAACCATAAACCAGTGTTTCTTAATGCTTTCCACCCACGTACAGTCTTGTTTTCCATTTTTTTTCTAATTGAAGCAATTAATTTTACTGAAGAAAGTCTTTACTGATAGCACAGTCTGTAAGTCAGTTCAGAAACTGTGCTATGAACTGTAAGTGATTTATGAAAGATGGATCATTTTGCCTTATTCTGAAACAAAGACTACATGACACATTGAAGGGAAGACTCGCAGTGGAAGAGAAAGGCAGACTGGCTCATTGTCATTAAATTCAGACCTGGACCCTGAACTCCTCCATCACCACTGGCATTTCTGTTTGTGCTGCTTTTGGAGGGCAAACAACAGTCCCTGCTTAGCAAGGAAAGCACATTCAAGAGGATGTTAACACTGTCTAGAACTATTGTGGGTGTCCTCAAGCAGGGTAAAATGGACTCCGGGAAAAATTACCTGTTAAAAGAACTGTTTATTTGAAATATATTTAAGTCAGGGCAGCTATTCCACATTGGGCTGGGAAGAACAGGAAAAGGGGAGAATGGTAGTATGTGATTCAATGGGTTTAGAGGCATTCATTTAAATCTAAAGATTGCAACCGNAAGAATATAAAGGAACCAAAAGGATAAACAGCACCATGATTCCCGAAAATGAAGCATCATTTTCTTTGTTTCAGTAAGAAAAGCAGTATATATAAAGAACAAAACTCTAACAGTCATATTAATAAATGTAGAAAAGCATAATAAAGTGCACGTATTGCACCAANGCTGTGTCAAAACAAGCCATAGTGCACAGCTGAACTCATAGGTACACTGAACCCATAACAGTGCAGACAAAGCCATGGAACTAAGCCTTGATTTGAGGAGGTACAGTCATTCCTACAGCTTAGGTTCAACAGCTTCCATAATCAAGTAATTCTCTGTTAGGGCAATTTCCTGTCCTTNTTCTTGACAGTGAGTCAGGAGGATCTCTAGTTTGAGGCCAGCCTGAACNACATAATGACATCCTTTGTCTCCAAACTACATTCAGTATACCCTTCCCACTGATAAAATGCAACATGTATAAAATCACACAAACATTTATGAAGGGCTATGTGCTTTAGTGATTTTCACTTACTTCATACNTGTCTAAGCCCTTTGTAAAAAGGAATAAATGACTTCCTTTGGGGTTCTGATAGAAATCTGCATCATAANTCCCAAATAGATGGAACAAAATAGGAAAAAGCACTTGAAGCCATAAGTTATATTTAGGCATTTGTCACGAAGCCAGATTCCAAGAGTTTTGCATTTCTGACCCTTTGCCATCTTCCCACATAATCAACCCTTTAACCCAGACTTGGATTANAGGGAGTAACAGTATTTTTTCCCTTGTCTGTTTNACTTGGCTTAACTTTCAGTAGAAACTCCTCTTTCCCACAGCCTAATTCCAAACAAATTGTCATGTTAACAATACCCTAACTGTGGTTAACTCAGTCATTTTGCCAGTGAACTTGATGAAAGGCCAGTAGTTGGGCTCTCCTTCCTTTTTAGGTGAGAAAGTAATTAGGAATTGCAATCTAAGATTTGACTTCTACTCTTGTTGGTGAACCTCCAACCCCTCCACACATACACTGAGTTTGAATACAATTCTTGGTCTTGAGAGCTTAGGAAAAAGAAAAAAAATACATGAAAAACCACAAGGGAGATATTATCAAAAGTTAAAAAACACGTTTTGTTCCTTTTAATTTTTATTTATTTATTTTTTTGCTTCAGTACCAATAAGTAAAAGAATGCTAAGAAACCTTATACAGGCTTCCTTCATAGAGCACAGAAAGCTCTTAAGTGTAGATTTGGAGGAGTGGGGTTTGGNTGGGACAAATACTTTTTTATTTCTTTTTTCTTTTCAAGCCTCAGAAAGAAATATAAGGATTTAAGACCTGATTACATTTTCTGATTCAAGAATAAAACAGAGGAAAAAATACTTCTGTGATGCTTCGGTTAGAAATCAAGAAGACACTTGGGTGAAGAAAGACCGATTTCAGTCTTGCTTTAGGTTGCTTAGGTCATTGCTGGAGGAACAGTACCCAGGGCATTTTTAACAGCATCTGCAGAGGCTGGGAGTGAATTCCAGNGGTACACTGTAGGCCAGCAGACTAAAGGCTCTGAGTTTGATCCCTATCACCAGAAAAAAATGAAAATTCCTACAATGTAACATGGGAAGACGGATGACAGATCTCTTGGACACAGCACTGGGTTGCAGCTTCCTTGTATCTGTCAGCACTTTCTATATTGGGATCAGTGGGAAACTCAGGTGTCATAAAATGTTTGCANGATGTCCACAGTGCAGGGGATGGGCTGTGGCTCACAGTCTTACATGATTATATGTGATTTAGAAATACTGCTAACTTACTAAGGGATTGAGAATTTGCTTAATCAGGCATTTTTCAACTTTACTTCAGTAGAGAACCTCCCTGTCTACTCCCCTTCCTATATGTACATTCCCAACGTTTATGACTCANATGTCCTAAACGTCTCACCACAAGTTACTTTGGTAAATCCTAAGGAGGAAAATATTNAGGCCTTTGAAAGACCCTGAAGGTATTTTGGTGGTTAGTCCTACTGATGCAGAGGGAGGCTCACAGGCTGAGGCTCTCAGAAGTAAAGAAACTTTCACCCTTCNCACTGCCCCGTGCTGGAGGGGCTTCCTTCCCCACTCCTAGACACACTATACCAATTGAGTAAATAGGACTCTTATCTGCTTCTTTACCTACAGAACTCTCTGCACTTGGAGAAGCCACCTTAGTTTTTCACCTTAAGAGAACAGGGATTTAATTGGCTTTCTAGTTCCAGAGAGATATGGCAGGAAAAAAAAAACAACTTGGCAGGAGGTAGGAAAATGGTTGATCACGTTACATCCATGTTTAAGAAGATGAAAGGAAGAGGTTGGGGGAACAGGAAGTAGAATGGGGCTGTAAAAGCTCAAGGCCTGTACCCTATGACACATTTTCTCCAGCAAGCTCCACCTCCTTAAGGTTCCACAACCTTCCCAAACAGTGCCACCACCTGGGAACTGCAGTTCAAAAGTATAGGCTGTGGGAGACATTTCATAATCAGTCTACTGCACTACCCCACAGTCATCTGGAAAGAAAACCTCTGGTCACCCTTCTTTGCTTCCATTAATAACTGTGAGCACAAATGCAAGGCCACTTGCCTATCTGCATATTTTCCTTGCTTATACCCTGTGGTAACAGAATGCCTCTTCAAGGTACACATCCTTCACTAGTCCTGTTTATTCCTTCTTTTTTGTTTTATCTTTGCTGTCTTGGATGTTTCCACTTCGATGAGTTCCTGACATCACAAACCCAGTAAGTTTTTAAAAAATATTTATTGAAATTTTTATGCAATATATTTTTAGTGTATTCCCTCCTCTCTCTCAAATCCTTCTAGATACTCTCACCTCCCTATCTATCCAAGTTCATGATTGTTCTTTGTCTCTAAAAAGCAAAACAAAACAAAAATAATAATATAAAAGGTTATATAAAAACAACAATATAAAGCTAAAATCAAAGCAGACAAATAAAAAAATAAAACCAACAAGACAATAAATACCATTCCAAGCCAAAATAAAACGTAACAGAAGAAACAAAAAGCATACACATAAAACATGGAGTCAGTTTTGTGTTGGCTAACTACTCCTGGGCATGGGGNCTGCTTTAGAGTGTGCTTGATAAACCCAGTGTCACTCCCTTGGAGAAAACTTATTGTCCCTTTCCCAGAATTAGTTGTAAACAGCTTCTCAGCTAGAGATGAGACACTTTGTTCACTTCTCTTTCTCCTTCCTTGGAATTTGTCTGGTTTAAACCTGTGCAGATATTGTGCATGCTATTATAGTCTCTGTGAATTCATATGGGCATCATTTCTGTTGTGTCTAGATGACACTGATTTTTTTATGTCATCCACCACTTTTGGGTCTTATAGTCTTTCTATCTCCCCTTTCACATTTATTCCTGAGCCTTGAAGGGAGTTTTATAAAGACATCCCATTTAGGGCTGAGTGCTCCAATGTCTCTCACTGTCTGCTAATTTTTCAGTTGTTTACTACCATATACTGCAAGAAGAAACTTCTCTGATGTGGGTTGCGCCATGCTGTGCTCCATGGGTATAGCAATTTCTCATTAGGGATCATTTTATTGCTATGTTTCTTTAGCAGGACAATAGTAGTAGGTTTTCCCCCAGACCCATGGAACCAGCTCCATCTCATTGAGTGGGCCTTAAAGCCAATAAAAAATGTGATTGGTCACTATTATAACATTTGTGTCATTATTGCATCAGTGTATTTTGCTGTAAGGTTGCTGTTGCAGGTTACAGGGGAGTAATCATCAAACCCAGCATATCTAACCATACAACTATTGGTATCCCCAGCTGGTATCACCCAGAGTCTACACTCAGCTGACTTTCCAACAAGCTGAAAACACGGAGTCAATTTTAATTATCAGATAACTGTTGTTTTACATCCTGTTCAAGTTTTTTCATCTTAGATATCTGTANATTTGATTTGCTGTCCATTAGTGACCCAACTGCAGCATGCCTGGGGCTCTGCATTGATTTGCCACAGTTTAAATTTTCAGTGCCAACAATAGTCAGACCAAAGAGGTTGGAATGGATGTGAGAAATAGATGGTTTCATGCAGAAAAAGAAGGAAGGGAAGGGTAGGGAGGAGAAGAGAAAGAAAGTACAAAAGGAAAGGGGAGGCAAGAGAATGGAAGGGGAGAGCAGAGAAGAAAGGAGAAAGGAAAGTAGAGGGAGGGAGGAAGGGAGGCAAAGTGGCAGGAGCCAGGGGAAACATTAGACCAGGAAAGAAAACATAAACAGAGGACAGAAGCTAAGGCTGCTCTGAGTGACTTCAGTGGCCTCTGGGTAAGCAGATGGTCCCCAGTGACCTGGCCCCTGTTCTAAGTTCTTAAGGCACAGGATGATTGCCTCCTGGGAGGCTGGGGTAGAGTCTGTCTCTAGACAAGCACACAGGTCAAAAACACACCCTCTCTTACTAGTCTCTTGATTCCTAAGAATTCCTAAGCACAGATCAGGCCATTGCCATCCAGGCAGAAAGGTTTCTGAGATATCAAAATATCAAAATACATAGAAAACAGGCATATACACAATATAGATGCATAAACAGACTTTGCAAAATTTACTTTACTATTCCCCCCCACAGGAGCATCTCAATGTCCCAGAGTGTTTGTATATGTATCTGCATATATGTATATGTGTTTGTGTATGCATGCTCATGTGTATACATTTAGGTATAATAATAACGGTTAAAACTAAGAGAAGAGAGAGAACATAGTTGAAAATATGCACATAAATCTATTATAAAAGTAAATATAATAGCAAGAGAAAGATATGGACTGTAAATGAAAAATTAGGAAAACCCACAGAAGACACTAGTTTTTAGAATAAATGATGCAACACAAAACAAGGACCTAAAAGCATACTGGGATTTTAATTTAGAACTAAGATTGTCATAACGGTAGAGCAAAATTGCATGCATTATAAGCATGTTCAAAAGCACACATTGTACTTATGGGGTGTGGCTCAGTGGGAGAGCACTGGCTTAGCCTTCTTAATCTTAGTTTGCACTTGCTCAGCCTCCTTAAAGTCTTAGGTTTGATTCCTGGCACCATAAAATCACAACAAAATAAAACCTACGAGAAGAATGTAAATAAACCTACAGGAAGAATGTAAATAAACACACCAGAGTAAGGACAGTTGTTAAGTCTGCCTGAAAGGCGGATGATCTGCCTACTAGCGCTCAGTAGTGATCCTAGGATAAACTGTCCTTCGTAGCCAAGGAAAGGGAACACAACTGTGACACATACAGANCAAAGTAGTAATCTTGGCTGCAGTTGACAATAAAAACTTCATGAGGATCTATAAATGTTGGTAGTGTAATGACAGAAAGTGGGATCATTGCATGTGACAGAGCAGTAGTAGGATTTCTTTCAGTGTTCCATCTGTCACCATTGCAGAGGAAATGTCCTAGTATAACTGGCTCACAGGATTCTAAAGGCTCAGACATTTGGTGCCAAGAGAACTGACTCATTTTTGGTTGCTTCCCTTTCAATTCCATTTTTCTTTGATTACTTTGACAGTTACCTGGTAACATTTATGTTCAGGAGAGAAAATGGAGGAGTGAACCATCTAGGACCATCCAGGAAGAGACACAAGCAGGAACTGAGAAGGACAGAATAGGCTGGTCAAAACAAAGAAGGCTTCCAAGGACAGATGGGCAAGTAAAATTAAGTTGAAACTTGTGGAGATAACAGAAAAGGCCTCTAAGTCTCAGTGGCCTCCAACTGTAAGTTTGCTTTTCCCTNTGTGTCCATTTGTAAATCAGCCACAGACGTTTCTGTCACACATCATCCCTTCAGGACATAGTTTTGCAATCCTCCATTGTATGGGAAAATTGCAGAGTGAAGACCATGATCTTCATATGGAAACCCTTACTTCTTGAGCAATCATCAAAATTAACATAGGTCATTTCTGTTTAAATTATCATGAGACAAAGCAAAGTGCTTGACCTAATCCAAAGCACAAGGGTGTATAATCACACAATGGGCAGAAAGAGACACTAGAAGTGAGGTTTATAGCAAAAAGAGAGGCACCATAAACTGAATGTAAAAATATAAGGATCAAAACAGTAACACACCTCAGTATAGCCAAAGACTGGAATTGAGATTTCTAAGCTCATGTGATACCATCGAATGTTTTATGAGAGCCAGTAAGCTATCCCTGTGGGCCAACCAGTCCTTGGACTTCCAGGAAGAAAATTGTGCACTAAANAAACTGCTTTTCTTTGTAAGGTACCAAAGCACAGGTATTTTTGTTATAGCAATACAAATAGACTAAGACCTTGATGTCATCCAGAATGTTATACAAAGTGAGGAAGGATACAACCAATTATAGTAGAACCCCATCATTTTTCCTGTGGAGAGATAATCTGTAGCCTTTATTAGGAAGACTTTCGTATATGCAGGTATAGGTTGACAGGAATTAAAGAATGAGAAAAACTAAGTATTAGGGGATGAGGAAGGAATGAATCAGGATATGGATTAGAAAAGAGGACATAAAGTCAATTGTTTTCCTAGTTTCTGTCATCGATATTTTAGTTTTGGTGTTGGTGGGTAAGTGCATAAACATATTTGAAATTGAAATTGCAAAATGTAATGTGAAGTTNCACAGCTTCCATTCTGAAAGCTTATTTCAACTGTATAGAAGTTCACTGAGTTGTATAGAGTTTGTATCAGGTTAATTTTGGTGTGCAATGCTTTGATTTACTTCCAAGGTTTTTTTATAATAAATTTTATAAAATTAAGAAATCCACATCTACGTAGAAACATTACTCTCAGGGACAGACATTTATTTCTGAGAAGCGGTAAAGGTTGTGCATCCATAGAACCTTCCCCAGTACTCAATATAAAGTTCTCAAGAAAGCAATTAAGGAGTGACTCAGACTGTTGGGTTTGGTCCTCAGTTTTACCTCATAACAACCATGAGTCTTGGAAAATGTCCAGTTAACATGTTAACTCTTTCCTTTANGGAGTAAGGGAGCAATGGCCATGTTCTACACTCAGGAAGTTCACACCCAAGCTGCAGATCATAGGTAAAAGTGTTGGGAGTCCTTTCAAAGTACTTAATGTTACAGTACTCTGTCTAGCTGGGGGAATTCCTAAATCTATTTTGGGATCTCATAAAAGAGAGAGAAAATGGAAAGTCTCTTGCCAATCTTCACAAGATAAAATTGACATTTCTGATATGACTCATTCTTCCTTTGAAAACCAACTATCAGCTAAGGGTCAAGTGTTGTGTAAAGAGAAGCCTAAGAAAAACAAGGCTGTGTGAATATCCTTTGAGCAAGACTAGTGTTTTTCACCATGCTCATTGGACAGGGTCTGAAAGTTGTCTGTGAGTCAGTCTGTGCAGACCTTTGTCCTGGTGCTCAGCAAGGCATTGAATTTTTCCATGGGCACAGGCATGTGTGTATGTGGTGGTAGAAACAGATGAGGCTTCTGTTCACAGCACCAAAGTTTCAGTGAGTTCTTCTCATATCTGTGAGGTTATTAAAAATGAGTCCCAGAACACATGTCTCCAGCCGCCAGCAGTTTTGTTTTTCCAGGCAGAGCCAAGGAATGTGCTTCCTATAACTTAGATTCCCAACCCACAGATATTGTCTTCTTTTCAAAGGCCCTTAGCTGTCCACACAAAATCAACTTCACTTTCATTGTGTATCTAAGTTCTCAGAAATCTCAACTCAGGAACATGCTCATACCCGTGTTCCAAGCAGTATGTAAGAAATTTTGGTTTTTTTTTTTTTTGGTGTGTGTATGTGTGTGTGTGCGTGTGTGTGTGTGTTTTAGAGTAGAATTTATGTTTTCTGTTAATTAATTAGTCCCTCATTTTATTACCATGAATAAGAAAATGTCTCAAAAAATGTGAGAATACTACACACTAGTGATGACTTAAAGAGAGAAAAGCTTTTGTGTGTTTATTTGAAATTATTGAGGTTTTGGTGATAAACATTAAAAATGATACTTAGGGCTATAATGTTATTGGGAGGTGGTGGAAGACATAGAAGATGCAGCTTAGAGAGAGGAAGAAAGCCACTAGGGTACTCTTGAAGGGGATAATGGAGCCTGGAGACATAACTAACCTCTCTTTCTTTCTCTCTCCTCTCAGCTTGATAGCTATGTGGACATGGGCAGCTTCTTCCACCAAATGCTTGCATCTTGTATGGGCCCTGAAGCATCAGTACCAACTGACTCAATGAAACATCCAAAACTGTGAGCTTAAACTTTTCTTCTTTACAAATTGATCATCTCAGGCATGTGTTATGGTGTTGGAAAGCAGACTGACATGAGCCACTCTTCACTACTTCCTCCACAAATGCTTGCAACCTATTAAACAATTTCTTCAACATTCTCACTATGTCCTCAGTGTCTTTCTGAACAAAACATCTCAGAAAACTACTTTTGGTCAATCACACTGCTACTAGAAAGGCAAACCTATTCGCCTTCCTGGGCCCAGAGCCCTTATATGTGACAAATACCAAGAATCAAAGGCATTTCACTTCCCTTTATGTATTGTAGTTAGACTTTGAATGTAGACTCTATCTTTGAATATGAAACAGCCTTTTGCCAGGCGATGGTGGCGTACGCCTTTAATCCCAGCACTCAGGAGTCAGAGGCAGGCGGATCTCTGTGAGTTCGAGGCCAGCCCGGGCTACCAAGTGAGTTTCAGGAAAAGGTGCAAAGCTACACAGAGAAACTCTGTCTCGAAAA
>LZPO01108691.1:7133-17361 GCA_001675575.1 Neotoma lepida
ACATCAGCCCATCAATAGAAACATAGGATGGTTCCCCACATCCCTTAACTCATGCCAAGTTAGGCAAGGAGCTTGTTAAGACCCCAGCAACATGAACCTGATAACCAATCAGCAGCCATTACACCCATGTTTGCCCTAGTAACCCCGCTTGTGGTTTTTGTCTTTAAAAGATGCTTGTAAACCTCCTAGCCTTACTGTGACTGAGTGTGTGTGGACTAGTTCCCAGCCGGCTTGAATTGCGCGCCTGCAATAAATCTGAGCAATGCCAGGGTGACTCATTATCAGGCCTTACTTTTTAACCCTGCCAGAATAATGTTCCAGATACTGACTGCCCTAAATCCAGCTACGCTACTGCCATACCCAGACCTGGAGGTCCCCCTTCACGACTGCGCAGGAATCCTAGCCCAAGTGCACTGTGTCTGATTTGACCTCCGTGATGTATCATTGACTGATGCAGAGGTGACCTGGTTCACGGATGGAAGCAGTTTTGTATGGGACGGACACAAGTACACTGGGGCTGCAGTGAAAACAGTGGATACGGTGGTTTGGGCGGAAGCTCTGCCCTCTGGCACTTTGATGCAGAAAGCTGAGCTGATAGCCTTGACAAAGGCCTTGTACCTGGGCAAAGACAAAAAGGTCAACATCTACATGGACAGCAGGTATGCCTTTGGTACCCTACATATCCACGGGGCAATATACATGGGGAGGGGGCTGCTAACCGCTGAAGGAAAGACTATCAAAAATAAACAGGAGATACTAGAACTGTTGCAAGCACTTTGGCTCCCCAAGAAACTAGCAGTTATGCATTGCCTGGGCCACCGGAGGGGGATGGATGTCATCACAAAGGGAAACAATTTGGCAAATCAAACAGCGAAGGAGGTAGCTTTGACTGAGACTGCAGTCGCTCTACCAGTTCTGGCAGACCCCGGCCCCCAAGGCCTCCCTCTTCAGCCACACTATAATTCAGATGAAGAAGCATGGGCAACTCAAGTGAAAGGAGTTTATAAGAAGGATGGCTGTTGGCAGCTCCCTACAGGGAAAGTGCTCCTCCCAAGGCTGCTTGGGAAATGTATGCTCCAGAGAATCAGAGAATCCATCAGGCCTCCCATCTGGGAACACAGAAACTCAAAGAGCTGATTTCTGAGTCGCCATTAAAACTCCGGCAGGCCAGCAACCTCATTGACCAAATTTGTCACTAGCAAAGCATGTCAGCTAGTGAATGCATACAAAGCAAAAGGGGGAAAAGGCACTCGCTTATGAGGCACTCACCCAGGTACATACTGGGAGGTAGACTTCACAGAGATCAAACCAGGCAAGTATGGGTATAAATGTTTGTTAGTCTTAATAGAAACCTTTTCTCAATGGACTGAAGTCTACCACACAAAATATGAGACAGCCAGCATAGTAGCAAAAAGAAAAAAAATACTTGAGGAAATTCTCCCCAGGTTTGGCTTCCCACACATGATTGGGTCAGACAGTGGTCCTGCCTTCATCTTGCAGGTAAATCAGGGGATAGCCACCACACTGGGAGTCAAGTGGAAATTACATTGCACATATAGGCCCCAGAGCTCTGGACAAGTCGAAAGGATGAATCAGATCCTAAAAGAAATCCTTAGTAAATTAGCCTTAGAGACCGGCAGCAGATGGATAGATCTCCTCCCCAACACCTTGTTCCAAGTGAGGAACTCCCCCTATCAATTGGGACTTACCCTTTTGAGATTATGTATGGACAACCACCTCCCCTTGTACCTAGCCTGCAAACAGACCTGGTGGTGCAGATGGACAATGTAGACCTCATCAAGAGTCTACAACTTTTGTCTCAGGTACAAGCTGATATATGGCCCCAGTTAAAGGCTGTTTATTCATCCCCCTCCCCACCTAAGTCTCACAGCTCCCAGCCTGGAGACTGGGTCCTGATCCATAGATATCAGCATTGGACCCTTGAGCCCAGGTGGAAGGGACTGTTCCTAGTCATCTTCACCACTCCCACCACACTCAAAGTGGATGGGATTGCCTAATGGATCCACCACTCCCACGTGCAACCTGTTCCTGACCTGATGGCTGAAAGACAGTGGGCTGCAAGACCAGACCTGATCAACTCCTTGAAGCTTAGACTCCAGTGCCATGGTCCTGACCCTACTACTGTGCCTGATGATGATCCTGAAAGCAGCCAGTGGAGCTGCTAGAAACCCCCACCAGCCCCAGCAGGTGACCTGGGTGGTGATTAATGCCAGGAATGTAGAGATCATTAACAGTACCACCTGTGAGGCCACCCCCGGGGTCTGGTGGCCTGAGCTCTACTTCAACCTTTGTGACCTGACCAAAGGCTCTTGGGACATTGGGGACTGGACCCCTGCCCACGAGGGGTGACTGGAATGTGACAGAAACTGCGGTTGTACCCTCCCTTTGGTGGGAAACCCAAAAAGTCCCAGATGTTCACATGTGTTGAAAAGGGCTGCGCTCCAGGACCTGTCTCTTATACACATCTAGATGTGTATAAGAGACAGGTTCACATGTGTTGAAAAGGGCTGCGCTCCAGGACACTTCCTTCTATGTGTGTCCTGGGAGCAATAGGACTGCAGAGGAGGTAACGTGTGGGGGCTGTCTCTTATACACATCTAGATGTGTATAAGAGACAGTCACTGGATACAACGAGGTAACCTCAAAGATCAACGGGTCCATCAGATCTGCCTTGCAACCAACCCCATGTATGGCCGCTGTTCCAAATATAGGTGTAACCCAGTCCAAGTAACTATTACAGAGGCCAGGAGGAAGGCCATCAACTGGGATGTGGGGGTTATGTGGGGCCTTCAACTGTACCAAAGTGGGCAAGACCCAGGGTTGCTCTTCTCAGTAAGAAGAACTGTGCGGCCCTCTCAGGAACCCCAGATAGTGGGACCTGTACAGCCTGGTATCCATCCCCAGGTCATGGTGCCCTCAACACAGCCAACCCCAGGACTGGCTACCTATTCTCCTCACAGACTGCCCGAGGATGAGGGACTTGCCCTGTTGGCCATGCAAATGGCATTTTTAGCTTTGAATTATTTCTGGCCAGATCTCACCACCTTCTGCTGGATGTGTTTGCATAGGTGCCCCCCTTTCTTCGAGGCAGTGGGGGTGAAAGGACAATTTTGGACAGAGGATAACCCCTCTAAATGTAGATGGGTAACCCAGCCGTAGAGGACCCCACAGGGCTCTCTTTCCTCCTAGTTGTCACGAAATGACCTGTGTCATACCAGAGGGGGCCCCAGATGAACATTGGGATGAGTAGCATGAGGTAAATGCTACTTCACTCTGGCTAAGACCTAAGGATGTGGGAGTGTATTGGCTCTGTCGCCAGACTGGACTGTCCCCTTGCATTTCTACTGAATTCTTGGTGCTATGAAATTATTCTTGTGCCTTGGTATTGATGCTCCCCCATGTGCTTTACCATGACAATGAGGAAATGGTGGCCTGATCAAGCCCCCAGTCAAAAAGGGAGCCAATGGCAGCCCTGACAGTGACCACACTCCCCAGGCTGGGGGCCCCTGGGGCTGAGCTGGGGGCTGCCTCTATGGTATTACAACAACATAAATACCAAGAGTTAAGGTACTTGATAGACATAAACTTAGATAAATTAGAAACCTCTGTCAGGTTCCTCCAAAAATCTCTTGACTCACTAGCACAACTGGCCTTACAAAATCAAAGAGGATTAGAACCGTTGTTTTTACAACAAGGGGGGTTATACAAGGCACTAGGAGAGGAGTGTTGCTTCTATATTGACCATTCGAAGGTAGTCACAAAAAATCTAAATGAGATCTGTAAGGGAATAGAAGACAGGCAGAAAGATCAGCAAAACCCTTGGTACCAACAACTGTTGGAATGGTCCCCCTGGTTTACCACCCTAATCTCCATTTTACTGGGGCCAGCCATAATCCTCATCATTCTGCTTATCTTTGGACCATGCATTCTTAATAAACTAGTACAATTTATAAAACAGAGACTTGGAACCATTCAGCGTATGGTCCAGAGGAGCTATACCCCTGTGGACATTATCTACGAGGCTATCAATGAAAGGTATACTTCCTGGGAGAGAAGTGCTCAGGATTCTTATGAGATGCTAACTAGGGATTAGGGATCCATGATTGGCTCCCTCAGGAAGAAGAGAAGGGGGGGAATGTGAGACCCAAGCCCAAGTCAGAGAGGCCAAGTAGGGTATGAGACCTAAAAGTTGGAAAATTCCACCAGCCCAAGTCAGCACAAACAAGTTTTAAAATAGCCAAAATCCATGATATCTTGTAAGCACATCTGGTCTCAAGGTCTAACCACAAAATATTCCAGTACATCAGCCCACCAATAGAGACATAGGATGGCTCCTCACATCCCTTAACTCATGCCAAGTTAGGCAAGGAGCATGTTAAGACCCCAGCAACATGAACCTGATAACCAATCAGCAGCCATTACACCCCATGTTCACCCTAGTAACCCTGCTTGTAGTTTTTGTCTTTAAAAGATGCCTGTAAACCCCCACTGGAAACTCCTCCCAGCCTTGCTGTGACTGAGTGCGTGTGGACGAGTTTCCGGCCGGCTTGAATTATGCGCCTGCAATAAATCTTGCTGTTGCATTCTGGACATCTCTGGTTATTGGTGGTGTCTCTGAGGGTCAGAATTTGGGCATAATAGGGTTATTTCAAGTTCACACGTTCTGCTTAATGCTTGCAGTTCAAGATNTGAGTTCTCAGTTTCCTGCTCCAGCAGTCTGCCATAATTGACTCTACAT
Source organism: Neotoma lepida (assembly GCA_001675575.1). NCBI lineage: Eukaryota > Metazoa > Chordata > Mammalia > Rodentia > Cricetidae > Neotoma > Neotoma lepida. Next base: position 11,893 of record LZPO01108691.1, read on the forward strand.
CCTTCCCTCTGTAAGTTGCCTTAATCTTGATGTTTTATCACAGCAACAGAAAAGTAGTTGATACAGTTGACAAAAGAAAGGGAAAATATTTTATCAGCTCATCTTAGCTGAAAGACAGTTGAGGGCTGGGGAAGTGCCTTAGTCAGCAAAGTGCCTGCAACACAGGCATTGGTGACTTGCGTTTGGATCCCTAGCAGACATGTAAAANGACAGGTACATTTACACTCATTTGTAACATCAGCACTAGGAGTCTGAGACAGGTGTATCCCCAGAGCTGATTGGCTAGCTATCCTAGCAAAANCAATGAGCTCTGTGTTCTGTGAAAGACCCTGTTGCAAAACATAAGGTGGCAAGCAATTGAGGAAGACATCCAACACAGTTGATAAACTGACAAGCATACTTTATACTGAAATATAGATTCATATTTATTCACTTTTCAATAATAAACACTAATGTGTACTAGCTTCCTATCACTTAAACAAATCAGTTGACATAATTTTGGTACATCATGACATCTTTTGCTTTCACTCATAGTTTTACTAGTTCTGGTTCATGGTTAGTCTGCCCCATTGCTTTGGGCCTGTGGTGAAGCAGCAGGAGTATGTGGTGGAGAAAACCCATTCACCTCAGAGCGTAGGATGCAAAACAGAGGAAGAGGAAGAGGCTGAGATCTGACAATCCCTTTTGAGGCATATTCCTAATGATATANTGACACCCCACACACACTAAACCTCTTAGGGTAGTCACCTACTAGGTCCTCCCAGTAGGACCACAGTAACTCTTAGAATCATATCTAAAAGACATGTGGACCTCTAAAATCAATTAAAATCTAAATTGCAGTATTGGTTTCATTATCCAAGAAAAGGATAGATACTTTTCTTACCAGAGAGAATAAATCTAGAAACATTAACCTATATAGCAAAAATAGAAAATTTTAAACNTTTTTAAGAACATAAAAAATATCATGCATAAACATAAATGAAGTTGAAAAATGAGTGGTGGAAGGTTTATCTAGTCCACACAAATCAAAGCATCAGATAATAGTGAGATGCTCTACCTTACCTAATGATGCAGTATGATTTTTCCCTCCAGGTATTACTTCTGCCTCTCACACTCCAGCCTGCAAGTAATCTATGGAGATGANAGACTGTATAGAATGTTGAACATTAACTGCAGGATTCCATGATGGAGCTTCTGTGAGGTGGTCATCAATGATGGGGTTGGANTTTTGAGGTGATGCAGCTGTTTGGGGGCCACTCATGATCCCACACCCCTCACCTATGATCTGAAAGTAAGCCCAAACTCATTGGTTTACCAGGCTGGGCTTTGGTGGAATCCTTAGTCTTTCCTTGGTGGTCCACCTGAGGTGAAGGGACATTTATTCCCAGTACCCCAGGAAAAGGTAATACAACTACCAACTTCAGGAAGTTGTGTGTGAAAAGCATCCATATGTTTCCCTGGAAAGCACAGGAAGAGCATGCAGGTGTTGCTGGAANCTCTCTCTTCCAGCCACAAGGTAAACCAGGTAGAACATAAGAGTGTGCGACAGAATAACAACTGAGAACATAAATATGTATGAAGGTTTCACTCCTCACAGAATTCCTGAAACTAGATATTCTCTGGAACATCCTGGTACATTAGCCAATTGACACTTTCTATCATTTGAGAAACCTTAAGTGATTTTTCTATTATCTGTATCTTCTCCCTCCCCCACCCCCATGTAACCTAGACTGGCCTGGAACTCACTGTGTAGTTTAGGATGACTTTGAGTTCCTGATCCTCCTGCCTCCACTCCCAAGTGCTGGGATTACAGGTATGCACTGTGCANTCAGGTCATTTGTACTTCTGAAGCATCTTGACCAATTCAAAGAGCTGGAATCTATAATATTTTAGTGTAATTAAAGGTGATTATCCCATCAAATATCCCTTACCTTAAAGCTTCTTGAGGTAACTAACTGACCTCTCTAGAAACCTAGAAATAATCAGCTCCCCATCTATAATTATTTTCATTGGCAATGTCTGTATGTCCTCTGACTTTTACAATTGTACCTCATCTTACATAATTTTTGTGCTACTAAAAATTTATGCCTGAAAAAAAATCATACATGAATTACACCACAGTAAAACTACACTATGATTTGTGTTGGTTGACATTAAAATGCTGCTATTCAAACAGAATAATGTGGAGTCAGCCTACCATATGTTATGTTTCATAAGGGTCTCAGCGTGTCTTATATTTATTTCTTGTTAATGTGTGAAATCAAAGTCTTGGGATTAATTATACAACATCACATATGACTTGATAAATTAAGTTTTCATCATCAAGTGCCTGTTAATATTTAAAGAAGCTTCACAAATGTATCATTGTCACACCTTCATTACATCTGCCTTTAATCAGCCCTTGACATTCTTCAGCTTTGTAATTGTGGATAAAAGAGTTTGTGCAATAATATATTAGCATGTGTGGTGACAGGATAACTATTTTAGAAAGGTTTAGTCAAAATTGTGCTGCACTTAAGAAATGTACTAATTGCNGGGCTGTCATACATTTCTAAGGCATTTGTGGGTCCAAAAGAGGAGAAAAATTTTTAATACTGAAAGAGAGTACTTACTATAATTTTGAATGTCTAGCTAAAAGGATAATGTCAATCTTTAAAAATTATTTTCTGATTGGAGAAATGATTAATAGCATTGTAAATTCCACTGATCCTCTTCTGTGAGATGAGCTGGACCCTTAAATCTTCTGGTGTCTACCCATGCCTTTTCCTGAGGAACTCTAACTACACTGGCTGTGTTGGATTGATGCCAGGGACCAGCTTCAGCAGTTTCGTGAGTCCCAAAGGGCAGGGATATCTTGGTAGGCACAAGTGAAGACTCAGACATGTATATTAATGCAAGCTGATGAGTCTCATCATATCTTGAGAGTTTGTGTTTTGCAATGCTCTGCTTTCTGCTCTCAGCTTTCAGTTCTTCTGCTCTTCTCCCAGCTCTCAGCTCTTCTCTCAGTTCTCTTGATCTGATTCAACCCCAGTCTTTTATTGTGTAATATCACAAGGAAAATAGGGGATGAGATAATTCAACAAATAATCAAAAATCAGCAAAGTATACCTGNGTCCCAGGCAAAAAAGCCAAAGCCATTTCTGCTTAACTTTTAAAAATTACAAATATCTCTTCATCTGATATCAACTGACCCAGAGGTTCACTATGTGCAGTTTCTCAAAAGGACAAAAATACAAATAGTGGTTAGTACACCAGACAGTCAAGCTTCCTCTTTTCTTTTAAATTCCAGACTATGACATCTCATTTATATCTTTAGCTTATGGGGTCTTGCAAATCAGCAAGAGCTCTCTCCACAAATTTTTGCTCTTTTTGTCTTTAGTCTTTCTTAAACATTCCAACTGCTCTTTAAAATATGCTATTCTTTCTTTCTTTAGTCTATACTGCCAAGGGAGGCCTGGGGCATATCTCAACCATTGCTTCTGTCCCCATGGTGCANACCTTCCCTATTCTCTTCCTCTCCCCTGCTAATGGATGGGGCCCCCAAGACTTGCCCTGGGGCTCAGCCTAATCAAGGTCTAGCTCCAAGAGTGAAATGAAATGTCACTGCCTACGGTTACTTAGCCACTAAGGCTGTGTATAAAGGTTTCCTAAACTTATAATTTGTCATCCCATCTATAAGTCACTCTATCTTCCACCTTCTGCCACCATCCTTCCTTGTTCCAAATTAAATCTACTTTTTGGTTTTTCACTGGAAATCACTGATAAGGCAACAGGCATAGAGTTGAACTTTGCATAATGATAATATTCAACTCAGTCTGCCTATGCACTGCATCTCATATACCATAATTTATTACATGGCATTTAAAACAATTATTCCATGCTTCTAAGCCTCTTTAGGCTATAGGGTTTTTCCCATGACTTGCACAACGGCCTTCACTCCATTTATATCATTAATGGTCACATTGATATCATCTATATCCAATTTCATGGAAACCACTACAGGGGAAGGAAAAAAGATGATGAAAAACAGATAAAATAGAAAGATTATAAGAACCAGTAACAGAATAGAAAGATCATAAGAACCAGTAACAGTTGGATGGATGATAACATGACATGCATGTGCCATAAAGTCTGGCCTCGGGACACAAGGGTTGTTTTCTCCCTGGCCCACAGTTGGCAGACTTATCAGAGTGTCTNGTGGGGTATGCCTGGAGGGATCAGTGTCCTCGAGCACAGGTTCTTCCATCTGGGACTCTTCTGGCAGCACGTCAGACATCTTGAATGCTGTCTCCTGCAAATTGAGCTACCCTTAGTAGTAAAGCCTGAGGCAAGATCATGGGAACTGTGGCTTATTTTAAAGATGATACTATGAAACTGTATGAAATGCATAAAGCAAGTGGGNTGGCTAAGCTGCCTAAATATCTATTCAGGAGNTGTGGGTCATTGGAGTCCTATTAAGAACCATCTGAGGAGCCTGGGAGAAAAAGCCCTGGACTGTCCTCACAGACTGATTGTAAACCACCTATCCAAGTCCCACTCCATGTTAGCCAAGACTTCCCCACATCCTCTAACATATCTCTGAACTTCAAGGTTGCATCTGCTCGCAACCTTGCTAAATTGCTTTTTCAAGTCTTGAGAAAGCAAAGATACCTAGAAACACAAGACCAAGCTGTACAGAGAACTGTCCACCCCATGAGTGCTGAAGTAGAGATGGCAATTTCCATTACAGTACGTGCCATAGAAGCCAAACTAAGATTATTAAAATGGTTTTAAAAAAGCCACTTAATGCATTTATACAACTGATAGAAAAATTTATTGAGGACTAGTGAGGTGGCTTATCAGATAGGAGGACTACTGTTCTTGCAAGGACCTGAGTTTGGTTCCCAGCACCCATGTATACAGCTCACAATTTCCTATAATTCCAGCTCCAGGGGATATGATGCCCTTTTCTGACCTCTTCAGGCATTGTGCTCATGTCTAAAAACCCACAAACAGACACATACACGTATAATTTAAAATAAAAATAATGAATGCAAAATGTCACAATCTAAGGATCAGAACAGAGATGGGGGAAATCCATAAACACATTTGGGATACTCCATCAGCAACCTTGTATAAACAATATGCCTATAGGAAATCCTANGCATAAAGAGTTATCACACCTGATCCTTCGGGATAACTAACATTTTGAAATGACATAGTACTTATTTTGTTTCTCCTAAAATAAATTTAATGCTGTGACTATTCAAAGACTTTCCACATAGAAAGAAATATTATCACATGAGAAATTCAAGACTTCATATAAACTGCAATTTATAAGGTTTGTGGAGATTACACTATTAAGGAGTAGATTAATGCAATCTTTTAAGTTGGATCTCTTGTTTCCATTTACATGAAAAAGAAATTTCTGTAGCCTATAGCTGTGGGCAAAGAGTACATTTATCATTTGACACTAAACACACACCCTTC
>LZPO01108691.1:34375-45136 GCA_001675575.1 Neotoma lepida
TATTAGTCTTGTTATTCTACCACAATGAAAGGCCCTTATTGGAGTGGGGTGTGTGTGTGTGTGTGTGTGTGTGTGTGTATGTGTGTGTGTACTTGAGTATGGTGTACATGTATTTGTGGATATATGTGTGTACACCTATACACACTGGGGAGTGTACATGTGTGAGGAAGCCAAAAGTTAACTTTGAATGTCTTCTTCAAAATCTCTTGCTTAACCTGAACTTCCCCAAGGTAACATACACTGGATAGCTAACAAGCTCAAGGGATCAACCAGGGGTTGCAGACAGGCTACCAGATCCAGTTTGGGTGCTATCTGAACTCAGGACCTTGCTCTGCAAGCACTTTACCAACTGTAATCTCCACAACCCCTGGACTTTTGATTATTTCTCCCCAAGTAATATAAAAGTTCANAATGATAGTATCATAACAAATAATGCTGGATTCCTGAGGCAACTTAATGAGACAGAAGGCAGAAGGAGACCAGAATGTGACCTCAACAGATGGGGGTGTTTATTGCAAAGAGCTAGGAGAAGACACATTGAGGTGTGTCTGCCAAGAGAGAAGGGGACACTGGGGTCAGGAAGTTAAATGCAACTTCTGGAGCTACATGAAAGCCTACAGTTTCTCCTTCCAGGTATTGTTTGTCCAGACAAGGCCATTTTATCTTTAGATATCCTCGTCCTGGCTATCAGGATGTGGGTGATAATGAATGACTGAGTATGGTAGCAGCAGTGAGAGAGAAGGGGCTGGAGTTTTAATATAGGGACTTCATTAGGATTTGGCAGTTTGTTCAAAGTTTATTCTAACAAATAATAAGTGGAAAGACACATTAATAAGGCCATTGGTATAGCTTAGTTGTGGAGTACATGCTAAATTGTGTGGGGTGTTGAATTTTACCCTGAAACAACAAACAAACAGAGGAAATGACACCAGACCTACACTAGCTATAAACAATGGATGACAATGATTGTAGGTAAACAGATGGTCATATATACGCATGGAGATGCACGTACATGTATTCTATGTCCATCTGATCCTATTTGATTCTACTTGTGTTCAAACCAATACCACAAAGCATAAAATATATAACACCCTAACAAGCAGCTTCCACCTCATTTTGCACTCTATGTGCTCATAATGGCCTCAAATTTGAAAAAAAAAATTACTGAGATAATTGGTCATCAAGCTATTGTGTCAACTTTCTAATCAGTGTGCCCTCTTCTTTCCGCCTGGAACACCATTCCACTTGTCCATCTCATGAGTTCCCAGGTCTACTTTCTCACATGTGCTTCTTCCTATGACTGTAGCTCCCTGGGAAAGCCTCAGCTATTATGGTAAAAAATAGATATGAATCATCTCAATGAATCTGAAGGCCTGCTGAAGATCTTTGGGCCTTTCAGGTTCATGGATACAAGAAGTGAACTCAAGCTCGGATCAATGAAGCAAAACTTGAAATGTATAACTATTATTTTCTTTCTTTATTTATTTACTGTCTCAGCTTTCTATAGCAGATAAATTTGGTAACTTAATGGCAATTTATTGTCCTGGTTCACAGGTCAGAAGTCTAAAATTAAGGCATCAGTAGGTTCACACTTGTTCCGAAGGCTCTAGGAAAGGATGTATTCCTTGCCTCTTCTGGCTCCTGTTGACATCAGTATTCCTTGGCTTATTGCTACATCATGCTCTCTGTCCTTGGCCACATTACCTTCTCTTCTTCTCTGTGAGTAAGTTCCCTCTGCCTTCTAAGGACACAGAATCAGTTTTACCCAAATAGACTAGGGTAATCTCTCCACCTTAAGATGCTTAATGTAATCAGATCCACAGTAGCACTCTCCTATACAGAATACCATTTCAAACTTCAGAGATTTGAACTCCATATGATTAAGGACCACAAGCTTATTAAATTTATATCATACATTCTTTCAAAATTATCTTCAATTCAACCCCTCTAACAGCCACAAGAGCCCACATTCCATACTAAGAGGTGGTGGTATTGTAGCAAAACATGGCCGTTTCTGCTCTACATTCAAAGATTTGCATCCTTAGAGGATCCCTTTGAATGATCCCATCATATGGCTACTTTCGCATCACTGGCACAGAAATACCTAATGACACAATTTAAGGAGCAAAGGCTCATCATAGCTCTGGCTGGTAGACCATCATTCTGGCAGAGGCTGGCAAAATGGCTGTCCAATGCATTGGGAATGTGAGATGGCCCCTGCTCATGCAGTGGTTTCCCAGAGAGCAAAGATAACAGCCTACAAACAGAGCCTGCCTAACCTTCTAAGGCCTGCCCCTGGTGAACTATTTCTGCTAGCCAGGCTCCATCTCCTAAAGGCTTTCCAAGCTTCATGTAAGTACCAGGATCTGGGACTAACTGCTCAAAATGTGAGTCTGTAAGGGACACTTCAGATTCAAATTATAACACACAATTGGATTAATGGCTTTCTCCCCAACACCCAACTATAGCCACCTCATTCTGAAACAAACCAGTCTAGAGTGTGGGCTTCTCTGACAACTTCTGACATCAGTGGGTCTCTATTTATCTTCACAATCCTCCAGATCAAACAGTTTGAGATAGAGATCCATCCCCCTTCTCTNAAACAGTTCCAACTAGCTAAACAAGAAGTTACCAAAGGATTCTCCATGAATTTCTCTAATGTAAAGTATTCTTAAGTATTAACAAGCAAAAGATTATCAAGGCAGACTGGAAATCTCAGAGCTAAATCACACTGAGCACTCAGCCTGCTCCAGTTCTGCTGAAGCTTTCAGTGGGCTGATCACTGCCAGAACTCTGTTAGTGGAGAAGGCCAGGGAAACCTTTCCTGAAGGCTTCACTTCATGAGACAACAAAAATGTGTAGAAAATAGTTTGTGAAATACTTTTATCTAGACCCTAAAAATGTAATAAAAATAAGGACAAGATGATTGTAATTATGGAAAAAACACATGGTGCGAGAGAATTATCAGCATATTCTACTAGAAGCGGAAGAGGAGGAAAATGTGGTCCAGGAAATAATTGAAATAATTCTGGATTAAGCTTTCTACCTACTTAAGAATGGTGCTCGTTACAGTTACCCAGAGATGTTTAAGCCATCATTTACTGTCATTGCACATGTGAGGTATTATCTCTCTATAAATTATAAGAATGAGCCAGTTCGATTGGTTACATTTAAAAAAAAATACTCTATAGACTATCAACACATAGGGCTACGTAATTCCCTAAAAGTATTTAGAGATTGAAAGTATTTATGTAACAAAAGAGGAGAAAAGTTTTCCATGGCATTGTAGAGCTCGGTGAATCTACTTGAAAAGATGTCAATCAATAAAACTACAAGAAAATGATGACTAGCCTGTCTGCTATGCCTCTACAGCTTTTGATTTTAAGATTATGCTGCTAATCAATACAGTCAATAGAAAGAATAATTACAGGGAAATTACAATCATTTCAAAAATCTTTTATATAATGGTCCCCTTCACCACTTGAAGTGAAAAAAAATCTAATGGAGTTTTTCAGAGACATTCATCTTGGGGTACTTAGGACAGTGGGCTTTGTAAGAAAGTGCCATTGGGCTCTTTGCCTTAGAAATCTCAGCAGAAGTACTCAGACACACAAGGCAGAAGTGGACAAGGAAAATGTGGTGTTATTTTTCTTCTATTCACACATATCCAAAGAAAATAATTTAGTCACAAGGGTAAGACAGGAGGAATCACTGTGTATCAGACAGGGCCAGCTAAATAATTTGTACAGTCTAATGTAAAACAAAAATACAGGTCCCCTTTTCACAACACCGACAGATCGCTTTCTCCTTTCTTTCCCAACCTTGTCTCTTGATAGGCTATGGTGGCTTTTCTTTCTTTTGTTTTTAACTTGGTATCCTTTGTTGCACTAATCCAACCCTATCCCTACCTGCTGTCTTGCCCAGACCCTTGCTGGAGGGTGAAGGTGACAAGCAGTGGCTAAGAGGGGCAGGAAAGCAGATGTCTGTGAATCCATCCTCAGGAGTCACATAGGTTGCATAAAGTGGACCTCACATGAGCCAAGTCCCCAGGCACACAGAACATATTCCATTGCCCCATCAGACTTCACTTACAAAGCCAGATTCAAGGGGAGAAAGTCATTAAGAACAGTAACATGGCAACTGCAGAGCATTAAACACAAGTGTTCTGCAGTCACAATGGCAACACATCATGTAAAATGTCCTGCTATCAGACAATGGTCCCAGCCAAAGGCATAAATGATGACAAGTGTGACCTGGCAGAGCCAACGCAGATGGCCACGGTGGCACTTCAAAACCTCCCTTTCCATATTTTACCTTCTTCTGCTGTCCAGAATGAAACCAGTAAGACTGAACAACAATCAGGGGCACTGGGAACTTTCTAGAAGGTTTTGAGTTGGTTCCTTTTCCCTCTTTACTATTAGTGTCACCTTTCACTACCCATTTTGCTATTACTGTATAACTGTAAATAGTTATTAGGGAGTAAATCTAATTATTTACCATTTCTACATGTTATTCATTACATGCTTACTCTTTCTCACACTAGTAACACAGAGACTCACAGACTTTGGTCTAATTTTCATTAGACTTAATTTCCATACTGCTGAAAGATAATAAAAGAGGAAGAAAAAGAACCTCCTATATCTGGTATATATTTATCAAGAAATGGGAACTTTATTTCAGAACTAGGGTCTCACTGTCTGATCATGCTGGTCTTGAACTCATGGCTCCATTAATATTCTCTCATCAGCTTCCTGAGTAGCTGAGACTATGGGCACCTGCCACCTCACCTTACTCAGAATGATTTCTGTCTACTTCTCTCTATCTTCTAAAATATTTCTATACTTGCTTAACTTTTGTGTCTGCTGGTGAAAATTTGCCATGCAACACTGAGACACATACATTTCAGAAATAGGGCAGTTAGTGTTTTTTTTTTAATGTAAGTTTCCATTGCCAAACTCAGAGAGTCTAGAGCACATTAAATAAGTCATCAAAAAGATTAAGTCCCCAAAGCTAGAGGAGACTGTAGGTAACAAAAGACTGCTAACAAGAATGGTGAAGTTCTATTATAACTTCCCACAGCACTTTCAAAATTATGAAGTGATTTATAAAGTTCTGACAAGGGAATAATGCAGCACCAAACACTGTCTTATTAGCTATAAAGCATCTAATTTGTGAGCAGATGTACTACCCCTGTTCAAACACCTCCAGGGGCTAATTCAGAACCACAGAGTTTAATTTGAGGGAAGAAAAGAGTCCTCTTTTTTCTTCATAATATCATCACTTCAGCCTACACCGCTGCTTCACTGTTTGTGTCCCAGCNGTGAAGGGGAGGAATACTTCCCATGGCTCTTATCTATTATTATTTCTAACACAACTGCAGAGATCTAGGATGATCAAGAGCCAAAAGAACATAAAAGCATATTGAGTCAGAGCTTCTTAGGGGAAGGATATCCAGCAGGAGGTGGCATCCCTGATCTTTGCAGTGATGGATGCCTGACAGCACACAATTCTTGGAAGGAAAAAAAAATGGCATTCTGTTATTTAGAATGAGCTCCTCGGAGCAGCCTGATTTCCTCTGACTTTGGAGCAGAACACAGAGAGTACATAGAATTGATTTATTTGATAAGACTCACATACCTGTAAGGACTGATTCAGATGGACCTCAGGTGCCCAGAGGATGTGCTTCAGAGTAGATTCAGTTGTTGAACATCTGTGCCTCCTCCATCAGCATCATTGAAGGAAAGTGAGGTACTGCTGATCACAACATACATCTCTAAAGGCTAATCTCTGCAGAGTCTTATCTCCAGACTCTGATACCCTGGGGGTTATATTACCACATTGGCTGCAGGGAATGTTACAGACCTCTTCATTAAGACTCTTAAGATAAAGATCTCTCAGGTCCATGTACATTGCAAAACTATGCACACATTACACTAAACACTTTTTCTTTCATGATCACTAAGGTCACGTAATGATACCACTAGCCACCAGGGAAATGCAAGCCATAATCACAGTGAGGTACCATCCATGGTGAGAATAAAAAAGTCAGAGCAGCATGGAGAAGTATGTGGAAAAATTAGAATGATTCCGCTATGGTATGCTCATTTTGAGTATACCAAAGTAATTTGGTAATTTTGCACTTATGTTATAATCCTTTGAATCCACTCTTAGGTACATTGCCAAGAGAAATTAAAATACATGTTGCATAGAAACTAATGTGANGAACATTGCCTTAAACATTTTCATGCAATAACCAAAACCTGGAAACAACTGGAATGCCTGTCAATGGATGAATGAGTAAATAAAACATGGTATATCCATGTCACAAAATATTATTCAGAAGTAATGAAGGGATGAAAGAGCTTGAGAGATGGCTCCTTCAGTAAAGCTCCTAATGCACAGCAGGAGGCTCTGAGTGTGGAGATCCTCATAGCCTATGAGAAAGCTAGAGCGATGCCATGTTCCTGTGAACCAGGCACTGGGGAAGGAGAGACAGATAGATCCCTGGAGCTCACTGGCCAGCTACACTAGCCAAACTCAGGAGCTTCAGTATCACAGAGAGACCCTGTCTCCACAGAATCAACTAAGCAGGGCTTGTAGGTGCTCACAGAGACTGCAAGCGGCAATCACAGAGCCTACATGAGTTTGCATTAGGTCCTCTGCATATATGTTGTGATTGTTTAGAATGGAGGTTTTGTGGAACTCCTAGCAGTGGGAGTGGGATGTTTCTGACTCTTTTGCTTGCTCGTGGGAACCTTTTTCTCCTACTGGATTGCCTCATCCAGCCTTGANATGAGGGTTTATGACTAGTCTTATTGCATCTTGTTAAGCTGTGTTCAGGTGATATCACTGGGAGGCCCGCTCTTTTCCGAAGGGAAACAAAGGAGCAGTGGATCTGGGGGAGAGGGCAGAGAAAACTGAGAGGAGGGGAGAGAGGGAAGGCTGTGGTTGTGATGTACTGTATAAAAGAAGAATAAATAAAAAGAAAGAAGTAAAGGGACAGCAATCAAAGAGAGACATGTGCTGTAACCTTGGGCCTCCTTATGCAGTTCACCTACACTTGTGCACACATTATACATGCATACTATAACACACGCACATACACACACATGGAATAAAGACCAGATAAAATACTACAACATACAGATTTNGGAAATATGTTCAGTGAAGAAAGTCAGCTACCAAATGACGTCATTCATATAAAATCCCAGGCTCTTCTGAAATAATGGAATGATCTAAGCTTGATCATGGTGCTGGTTACATAGAATCATGATTAACCAAAACCATTAACATTTTAAATATTTGACTATCTCAGCATATGGCATATCTGACTATGTGGTACATAGATTGCCAGTAAAACTGTTAATTACTAAACAAAACAAAATCACATAACCTGTTTTCTTTCTCATCACATTAATGACCATTAACATTCTGTACAAATCCAGTGACAGTATGATTTATAGATTTCTGTCACACCTTCCTTTCATTCCAGTCCTGTCTTCCTTTGCTTTCTTTGTGTTCACCCTTCTCGTACCTCTCTCTACCTGCTACCCATTAATGCTTCCATGTATTTGTCTTGCATCTTCATACAGTAGGTCTTTAAGTGTTCCCCAAAGATACATATAGTAAAGGTTCAATTCCCAGGGAGGTGCTAATGGAAAGTGGTGAAAATATTAGGAAGTAGGGCATGATTGAAGATTTTTATGTTACTGAGACTATTCCCTTGAAGGGGGCAATAGGACAGCATAGTCTCTCCTCTCTCTCTCTCTCTCTCTCTCTCTCTCTCTCTCCATCTCTTCCTCTCTCCCTCCCTCGTTCCTCCCTCTTTCTTCCTCAGTCTCTCTCCCCAAGTCATAAGGTGAGCTTTATCTGCCAGGTGGTCCTACTATGATATACTACTGCAAGCCCAAAGTAACAGGAACAATGGATCATGGGTTAAAACCACTGACACTGTGAACTGCAATTAACCTTTCTTCTCTATAAACTGATCATCTGTTATTTGTTATAGTAACAAGAGATTGAGTAACACAGCACCTATTTATACCCTAGGAAATGTTTACACTGTCTTATTTTCTCTTTTGGGTGATGTATGCTATAATAGAATATTTGCCTAGCATACATAAAGCCTTTAGTTCAGTCCCTAGCACCACACAAACCTGGTAGATGTTACACATCTATAATTCCAGCACTCAGAAAATTGGGCCAGATGGATCTGAAGTTCAAAGACATCCTCAATTACATGATGAGTTCAAAGCCAGCTAGAGAATTATGAGACTATGTCTCAAAAATTATTAACTAAATTGTTATGAGTATATTATAATTNATGATATTATTACTATTAGTTTAGTTATACTTTGTTNTTTTAACCACTCAATTTGAGGCAAACAAATCTTGCAGTAATGTTATAAACCAAGTTTGAATTTCATTTCTAAAATAAACAAAAGTAATAATCATACTAAAATATGACTTACCAAGTTTCACCTATTTGAAAATCTCAAATTCATTTATTCCTAAGGTAATATTTTCTTCCCTTTGTGGNTAAAATTTATAAAATTTTTGTTAAAACTATATCATCTCATAGAGATCTTTAAGCTAGAAATAGAGTTGCCATGAGATTATCAAACACACCAGGTCTTGAAGCCACTAAGAGATTTTAGGAGCTTCTGTCAGTTACTCGAGGTCCCTGTGTNTATCTCTGGGGCCAGGAAATAAAATATAATATAACATATATATGCGTATGCACACACACACTATATATATACTATATATGTATACACACAAAAAACTTAAATTCAACCTGTTACGGAAAAAAAGTACAAGAATATTTTTGTCAATAACATTGAACATCTGCTCTACCACACACACTTCAGTTCTTGAAAATCAAACATCCCTTCAAGCAACCTGGCAGAAAACAAGAAAATATCTGTGCTTCCCAATGGTAAATATGAATAAAAAATATTACCACACTTCAGTTCACCAATTTCAGCCTCTTGTCTAATTTCATGAAAGAAGAGTCAGAGTCTGCTGAAATGATGTAATTGATTCTAGTTGCCAAGGTGACAACAATCTCGTAACGTTGATTTTTTTTTCTATTCTTTGTAGTAAAGATTTCATGATTCAGTTGCTTATAGGTGTGAGGAATGTTCCACCCCCTGCTGGTTAGCTGCTGTCTTCCTCGAGCTCATTTTCTCACCTGTGTGCTTTTTTTGTCTACGGATTTTTCTACTGTACATTTTCTTTTGTTTGTTTATGCGTGGGTGGGTGGGTGTGTGAGTGTGTGCATGCATGTGTGTATGCATGCGTGTGTACATGTGTGCGTGTGTGGGTGTGGGTGTGTCTGTGTCTGTGTACAAGTGTGCCAGTGTGTATGTGTGGAGGTCAGACGGTAATTTAAGGGAGTTGTTTCTCTCCCTCTCCCATGTAGGTCCCTGGGACTCAAGTCATGCAGCTTGGGGACAGGTGCTTTTCCTTGCTCAACCCTCATACTGGCTCTCCATTTTCTTACTAAAAAATAAATAAATGCCCAAGGGAGGCCTTACGCTCTCTAAGGAGTGGGTGAGGGGTCAGATTTGGGGAGGTGAAGGAGAGCAGGAGAAGGAGAGGGAGGGGAAACTGGGATTGGTATGTAAATTGAAAAAAAAAACTTTTTTTAAAAAATAAAGAAGTGAACTAAGTTACCAAAATTAGCCACAGTAAATGAAAACGAAGTGTACTACAAACTCCTTCTTCCTNAATTCATCCGCTTTACAAAAGCTTCCTCCCCAGCAAATCCCAATGTACTAGATGACATTGACTCTTATTCTCTCTTTCTTCCATCATACTTTACAAACTAATCTGGTGAAAGTGCTGTTTTCCTCTTACTTCTAAAACTATTAATAGTCTTCCTCTATTTTGATCACCTACCAGAGTCTCTGATGTCATAGCCTACTTCCTAAAACATTCAGAACATGAAGTATGAAAATCAAAACGTGCTCACACAAAAATAGTCACTATGTTCCCTTCATTTATAAACTCATCTCCACTTCACTAATCAATACTTTCCTTCCTTTCTTGTTACTGTCTTTGGTGAGCCCAGTACAGACTATCTTCCTTCATTCTTAGAACCAGCAGGAAAGCCTCCCTATATTATGAAAACATCCCTAAATACAATGTAATAATTTCACTCCCCTATTCATGAATCTATCGCTATTTTCAGATAAAACAATGGCTTATTTCCTCCATTAGTTTTTAAGAAATTTGTACAATGCTAAAATTAGATGCAAGGTTTAACATCTCTCTGTATGCTATGAGTTACTGTTCTGTTACTGTGATAAAACACCTTGACCAAAAGAACAAAGAAAAAGAAGTTTATTTCGGCATATGATTCCAGAGAAGTCCTTGATAAGAAGAGAGGTCTGGTGGCAGATGGCAGGAACAGGACACTGAGGGGTCACTTCTTCAACCACAGTTAAAAAGCAAAGAGAGCAAATTGGGGGTAGGGTAAGTCTATGACCTCTCAAAGCCAGCTGCAGGGAAATACTTCCCCTGCAGGGCCATACATCCTTATGATTCCATAACACCCCCAAACAGCACAACTAACTGGGGACCAAGTGCTTATGGGGACATTTCTCATTCAAATCACCATGCACACATTGTCCTGGATAATGGGGTAAACTCATATCACACCCTCCAAGATGTAAGTACCTATTTCTGGTCAGAGTTGTCACATACTTGACCCAGTACCTATACAGGGGCTCCTAACACCTCACTGATACCTTCCCT
>LZPO01108692.1:0-10773 GCA_001675575.1 Neotoma lepida
GCAGAAGTGTCCCTTTCAGCTAGAGACTTTTTTGACTGGTGCCTTTCGAGGGAAGACTCACGGGATTTCAGTCAGAGGATTCATGGAGTTGGTGAGGTGAAACGTGGCAGTGGCTTGTTCCTTTTTCTCTCTGATTTTTCAGCATTTACCCCCAATATCTGGCCCTGGATTTTTTTATTAAAAGACCATTTGGAATTCAAACAACAGTGCATACCAGTTAAAGGTGTTTCCATGCCATTTTCCTTTCTGATAAAGAATAATCAGTATATGTGGGTTATACTGAACATTTAATGAAAGAAACAAAATGGAGTCTCTTTGTCTCTTGGACATATTCTCAGTTGATTTATTTGTGAAGGTATAGTTGAATACTCAAGAGAAAATTTTCCTTAACGGGACATTAGCAAGATAAAAATGTATCACACAGTACAATAAGTTGAAATGACAAAGTGAAAGTGAGGAGGGAAATGGAAGGTATCAAGGTGAGGGTGAAGAGAGTGACTTTGGCACATTTTAGGAATGAGACTTTCTACTAGTGGCCCAAAGCCTGGAAATGTAGCAGCCCTGCAAATATCTGGAGGAGACAACCTGAGACAGCAGAGCAGAAATCTGATGAGACAGACAAGTGTCTGGAGCATGGTGAAGTCAAGAGGGTCCAATGTGATTGAAGCTGAGGGTAAAGGTGGGTTAGGAAATGTCATAACAAGGGACATAAGGGGTCACAAAGGGGAAAGTCTATCCATGACCATTTCTAAGGACTAGGGATTTTAAAATACCAAGTGAAGACTTTACAAAAAATACAGATCAAAAGGGAAAAGAAATATCTTAAACTATGGATATCTACACACCTGTCCTCAACACATACTGCATACAAAGTAAAAGGTTGACATCATTCTGTTTTCCATCAAGGACAAGCCAAGGACACACAATTTTACTACTTCAGTATTATGCTGAAGGTCTGCCTGGTAAGCCTCAAATAAATAGCAGTCAGGTTATGACGAGAGAAAAATTAAAAATTAAACAGCCTGCCAGGGAGAGGATGAGATGATTGCTATTAAGAAATCACCACTGTGTGTGTATGCAATGGTAATAATCAAAGAAAAAGACTATCGATTTGACACTGCAGGGATGCATAGGAGGAGTTGGAAGGAAGAAACCTAGAAGGGGCTAGAGAGAAGAAAAGGAAATGGGTAAGAGATATAATTCTATTTTAATTTAAAATGCATAAAAATAAAAACTTAAATTGTAAATTATGAAATGTAATTTTAAGTAAACAGCAGTATAAATGAGAAGGGGAAAAGACATGATATCCAATAATAAAGCAAAAAAGGAAGTTTATAACCTCTGTGAAAAATATTGTAATATTTATTTAAAAGTGTAATAGAGGAATAAAATATATAGAGTGTTCATGTTCTTAGCTAGTGATGTTAATTTTAAAAACATCTCCCTAGAATAGTTCTAAACTCTAGCCCCACTGAATCTCTGTGAAATTTTACAAACTCGTTTTTAAGATTATTTAAGGGAGTACAGAGCCAAAACAGCCATAAAGAATAATATTTCCTTCACTATGGTAAAAATTACTATGATGCTATAAAGATTTTAATGGACTGGAATTGGACTGAGAATAGAATTCTAAGAAAGAGAACAGAGTGGAGAGAGTGCATAATGAAGAGAATCTATGATGTTGGCCCTGTGGATCATTACACAGGAATAGATTTTCAGTGCCTGGTTTGGGATCATTGTTTGCTCACTTAAGAAAAAAAATATGTTAAATGAATTTTTTATATCACTGTAAGACTTAACCATAAGTCAATAAAATAGAAATGGAAACCTATTGATATATGATTTTTTTAAGCTGAAGGGAAAGAAGAGCTTTAACAAAACATGCAAATCAGAAAGGAAATTATTGATGAAAATATTATTGAAGTAAAATTAAGAACTTCAAAAGACAATATGAAAAACACACANTCAGGCTAATAACTGAGTAAATGGCACAACATGGGTAATGGCCTCCCAACCAATCAACAGCAGCAACAAAAAGAGAAATCAGCAAATTGAAGCAGAACAAGCATACTGCTAGCACATGAATGACTTTAAATGTATATTGAAGATGTTCCAATAGTAGTATCACAGAGGCACACTAGTGCCTCAGGAGGCACTGCTTAGGACCCAATGGGTGTCATACACATTGGGCAATGACAAGGCTCATCCTGGGATCACTACTTGACAAATGTTGCTGTGTTTATGAAGAGATTCTACCGGCTCCTGAAAATGGTGCAATCCTGCTCCCTGCTGTGCACATTGGGTGATTGTTCAGAGGNCAATTGAAGTCAATAGTGTCTGTGATGGAAAATAAGCTAATGTTTTAGATGCTGATTGATTGCAGGAAAAATACCTATATTATTATCATGCACTGAAACTGCANTCTGCAGTGGAAATGAATTACTTCAGCTATTGATTTGGTTAAATCCGATTCTCAAAAGCATGATGTTGCTAAGAAGACATCCTGTGACCACACATGTTATCTGGTAGAAGAAAGGTCAAATGAAAGGAATTTTGTTGCACAAATTTCATGTTTTTGAGTGAGCTATTTCATTCTACACCTCTCCTCACACCTGAAGAACTTCTTGCAAGACCCCCAACTTTCCTTAGGCCTGAAACCCCCATACTCTTTAGGCCTGAAACCCCTTCTCTTGGGAACGAGAAGCTAAAGCCAGAGCAGAATTGCTAAACTNCTGTTTAATCACAGTCAAGATTTCTGTTAAGATACGCTGCCCAAGCACTGCTCCACCACAACTGGAGGTTTCTGGTAAAGAGATAATTGCTCAACTGTAGTTAGAGCAATTACAGGAGTTCCGGGGAAAGTCACTGTGCCCTTGTGTGTATGTAAACCCCCCCCCAAAGTTCTCGGGAAGAACCTCAATTGCTTGACCACAGGATGTCACAAAGACATTCAGGTGATAATGATTATTTGGCTCTGGAATGTCCCAAACCTAGTCTCCATGGCNATGAGCACCTACCCTATGATTAAGCCAAACTTTGTGGAAAGTCCCTAGACACAAACCAATCAAAGGTAGATCTGTATGAAAACTGTAATTTTGTGATTTTTGCCTTTAAAAACTGTGTGATTTCAGTTCAGGGCTTCTCTTGCTCTGTGGAGTAAGGGGGCCCGATTGTACAATTGTTTGCCTTAAAATAAACCCTCTTGCAGATTTCATCGACTGGACTGGAGTCTGGGTTTCTGGGGGCCCCTCTTCCCGAGAAGGTAGTACCCTGAGTTTGGGGGGTCTATCATTTGGGGGCTTGTCCGGGATTTCNGGGTTCCCCTGAACCCCCACTCTGAGACCAGTTGGAGTAAGAACGAGCTCGATCTGTGTTTTGTGTACTTGTCTACGGTACGGTCAATTCGGCATCTGTAGGAGGCAGACGTGCTGGGGGCAGACGTGCCTCTTTTGTGCCTGCGCAGGATCCGTATCTGAGTGAGTGGACCAGGTCTGTGGGGGGGTAGACGTGTCCCAGGTCCCGCTGGCCCCCGACCCTGGAGCCCCGCTCTGAGGTCATCTGGAGGAAGGAGGAGGACGTGGTGTCGCTCCTTCCTGGGGAGCAAAGCTGTTCTCAGCCGCTCCCGTCTGAATCTGTAGTTTCTGTTTGCCGCCGATGATCACCCACGGATTGTGTCTGTCGTTTTGTCTGTAATTGACTGGTAAGAGTACTCCTTGTCTTGTCCATGCCTGTGGTCTGTGTCTTTGTTGCTTGTCTTTGTTATTTTTGTTTTGTACCCATAGTTGGAAGCTGATTTGTATTTGCAGGATTTCACTGGGGCAGACATGTCCATGCAGTGAACCTGGAGGGAACGAGAGCCGTCTCAATCCCCAGTTTGGGCAAGGGGTCCTCGGTCCCGAGCCATTTGTACTTTGTCCTGGAAACTTGTAAGAGTCTTTGTGTCATATTGTGGTAATTGTTGCCTTGTTCCTTTCTTCTTCTTTGGTTTCTATCTCTGACTTTAATATTCCGTCCTCCTCCACCTGCATGTTGGAATGTTGGACACAGATCATGCCCGGGCTTGTTTGTTATCAATAAGCCCCCGGTGTCTGTTTGATCGAGGATAGAGAGCCTCAAGTCTGGATGGTTTTTGGTGTGATTGAGCCTGGAGGGTCGCTCCCCCAAGAACACATCAGGCCGTTATTGTTCTTAGAGCTGTGTTGGTTGTCTCATTGTGGCAAGGTTTTTTTGTGTGTGTGTCATTGTATGTAGTATGTTAACTGTTCTCACTGTAAAATTAACTGTGACGGACGCTATGGGACNGTCCCCCTCTTCCTGAGAAGGTAGTACCCTGAGTTTGGGGGTCTATCATTCTAAGTCTTCACTAGAGACCCTACCAGGTGATTTATGGATAATATCTCAGCTAATGTTCCAGGAATAGTGATACATTCTTCATCATTTTTATTTGGGATGCAATCTCAAGATGATTAAATAATTTATGCACAATAATCCACTAATATGAGGGAGTAAGCACTCACATAAGAGAATTTAGCACCTCATCTATACAGTCAGACACTTGAGCTCTTCCCACAATGCACAGACAGTCCACAAGGACTCTGGGATTGTTAGGCTACAGTGATGTACCCCAGACACAGTACCCCTGACTAAAAATGACAGATCAAGTATTTGTTATATCGAGAAACAAACAAGATTTCTAAAAATATTACCTGACATAAACATTGTAGGTTTTTTTTTTTATTGTTTTTAATTGATGTTTAGTTTTCTGCTTCTACTGAGTTTTTTGAAACTTCAGTTATAGCCACGGATGGCCTAGATCTCGAAAATCCATTTAATAATTGGAAAACACACTCCTTTATGATTGGAAAAATTTTAGATAATATCCTAAACAAACAATTTTATTATAATGCAATTCTCTTCCCCCTCCCCCACTTCTATCCCCTCTGTCTCTATCCTGTGCTTAAGATAGCTGACTTGGCAATATTACTTAGCTCGTGGGTGATGACTAGTGACAATGAGGGATGTTGCATAGTTACTCCTCTGTATTACCAATTCACTGATATAGAAGATGATTTGGATGGAAGTCCTATTGCTTTCTGGGGGAGGCATTTTCTTTTTAAGATGGTTTATTCAAACACAGATACACTTGGCTTAAGGCTTTCAAGCATTATCTCTCCTGTTCCTTGGGGCAGCTATGCATGTTAAATAATTACTGTGCTTTAACGGCATCTTAATTTACAAAAAAGAATGATTTGATAAGCAAGCCCCTGCACTATTCCCTGAGCCCTCTATCCACCAGATCAGTAATGTTTTGCTTATAGAATCACAAGGCTTTTATTGTAGAATTAGTGAACATTTATTTGCATGTCATACATGTAGTTTATTTTTAAACCTATAAATAATGAAATAAAGTGCTTATATCTCATTTGAAATAATTTCTGGGTGGTATGAAGGAACTGATGCGCAGAAAGAGCCAGATGTAAGCCAGATGCTGATGCTTTTCATGGCAATTGTGAGAAAAAGGTANNAGTTAGTCCATTAGTCTACAGTGATGGAGAAGCAGGTTTTCTATTTTTCTAGATAATTCAATTAATATTGCTGAAATAAAAACTTAAATAATTTTATAACCCTCCCTTCTCACTTCTTTCCTTTCTTCATTATCTTCTTTTCTCTGTCCTCATTCTCTTTTCTTGTAACTCCAAGAGCCCATTAACAAAGCTGAAATTTTGAACCCAATTATGACAATGAAATTTATAACTTCTTGTTTTGGATTGTGAGAAATAACTTTACAAGGGTTGGTGCTGACAATACACCATTGTATTAAGTTACCACACATCTTATAATATCCAAATATCAAATCCAAATAATAGACAAACTTCTATATGGTAGAAAGCCTGAAGAATAGAAAGTGAAGACAACTTACATATCAGTTCTAGCTCCAGCCCAGCACAGCTGCTGTTCAGTTTTCTCTCCTACAAAATGGGTTTTAAAATCTCAAATGAAAGTATACTGAAACCAGTGTCAAACCTTGTGTCCAAATGAAGTTTCACCATGTAAGAATAGAGAATGCTTTTTTCCACTTTGTTGTGATTCTTTTTGCCTATTTGTAGAAGAGGAGTAATTTGAAACAAGAAGTCTTACAAATTGGCTTTTGATGACAAGTTGTTATCCTTGGTGCTGCAGTGCTTCTGAGTGCATCTTCTGATCCAGGACTAGCAGGCAGAGTACTTAGCCTTTGAATGGTGATCTTGCTCAATTTTTATCTTTTCAGCTACAGGGCAGTCTGGAATATTTTAAACTGATGTTGTATTAAANTCAAATACCCAGTGCAGAGGANTTAAATATTTATCTGAGCTATCAAATTGCCCTGGCCAGCGGAGACCCTAGAAGGGGGAANGGCAAATGAAAGGGACAAGAGACANNAAGAATGACAGCAAGACAGGATTCTGATCAAGCTGCAAAGTTTATTCTTTCACCAATCGATTATATAGTGGGAGCTTGTGCTTGAGGGTGGGGGTCAGGGCATTTAGGTTGCTAGGTAACCTGACTGCAAGATGTTTTCTCAGGAAGGTCAGGATAGCAGATGTCCCTAACTGACAAGNGATAAGGAAGTACCAGGCCATTGGTTAAGGCCACATAGCAAGAAACCTGTTACTCAGGAAACAGAGACTNAAAATTACCTGGGCTAAGATAGCTTAATTATAGCCAATACAGGTTTTGGCTCCTGGCATCAAATCATCAAATGAACCATATGCTCAGAGAGATTATATAATATATATATATATATATATAATGTATACATATATGTTATGTATGTATGTTTTGAAGACTAGATCTTTTTTAGTGTATTTTTGCTATTTTATATCCACTTGCATATTGTGGTCAACATTCACAGATGAGGGCAAGCTTTCCTTCATTCCTTGATCCTTGGACCCTCCATAATCTGAATATAACCAAGGAAAAGTGTGCCTAGATGCCTTATTGTTTTCTCCCAATGGGAAAAAAGTGAAGAAGATTCTGAACTGGAGAGGATGAGCTCATGGGCATCAGCATATTCAATGTGCAAATTATTGACAAATTATGAAGATTGAAAAAAAATAAAAGATTAGGTAATAATCTCAAAAAGGATATGGAGACTCTGAATATTGTTGAGCAAAACCAAATTTACTGTTTGNAGACTGAAAGTAAGAAAATTCTTCCATTTTTGTGTTTTTATCTATTAACATATTACATATNATTCCCCCAGCTATGCATTAACCTGTTCTAACCACATGATGTGCAGATTGAAGAGAAAAGGATAGTAGTCCATATCCATGTTAGTATTTTATTTGTTTTGCAATCCCCATCTGGAGCCAGAAGTTTCTTCAGTCCGGCCTAACCCCTTGGCCAGAATAAATCTCTCCCACCCACATCCTGCAGCCACTTGGTTCCAAATAAACAGA
This sequence comes from Neotoma lepida, assembly GCA_001675575.1. Lineage (NCBI taxonomy): Eukaryota > Metazoa > Chordata > Mammalia > Rodentia > Cricetidae > Neotoma > Neotoma lepida. The sequence continues at coordinate 7,440 of LZPO01108692.1, forward strand.
CAAAGGCTTATATTACTTACAAACTGTATAGTCAATGGCTTAAGTTTCTTACTAGATATCTCTTATAATTTAACTCAGCCCACAACTATTAATCTATATGTGGCCATGGAGCCATGGCTTTACTAGTCTGCTGGCATGTTGCTCATTGGGCGGCAGCCTGACATCTCTCTTGCCTCTGTGCTGTGGGATAATGCTCTTGAACACTGGTTTAATAAAACGCTGATTGGCCAGTAGCCAGGCAGGAAGTATAGGTGGGGCAAGCAGCCTAGGAGAATGCTGGGAAGAGGAAAGGAGTGAGGAGTCACCAGCCAGACACAGAGGAAGCAAGATGACAAGGCAGAACTGAGAAAAGGTACTAAGCCACGTGGCTAAACATAGATAAGAATTATGGGTTAATTTAAATGTTAGCACTAATCAATAATAAGCCTGAGCTAATGGCTGAGTAGTTATAATTAATATAAGATTCTGAATGATTATTTTATAAGTGGCTGCAGGACTGTGGGGCCAGGTAGAACNGTACAAAACTTCTGGCTATACTTCTGCCTTCCTTCTTCCTGTCTTTCTTGGATTTCCAGCCTTCCTCTAAGCTGCCTTGCCATAGGCCAAAACAGCTTTATTTATAGCCAATGGGAGCAACACATATTCACAGCATACAGAAAGACATCCTACAGCACTCATCCACAAAACAATCCTTGAATTTCATCAATGCCAAGTTCTCCTAGTAGGTTTGTCGGTTTGTATTCCAGACACATTATTGGATTTCTGAAAGAATTTCAGGGACAGATATTCTTTAGCAGTTGTTTCCTCCAAATAATCACCTGTCCCTTTTATATGGCAAAAATCTTTGAAGATGTCTCCATATTCTTAGTTTTCATGATCTTGTATGTCTTCCCATTCTAAAACTTGCCTTTATGTGGATGGCATTAAAATGTATAGTCAGACTGTGTTTCCTTTAACTTTTAGACTTTTATATGAAAATTTATTTCTATTTGTGTGTTTAATATCATGCCTAAAGAGACATTTTTGTTTTCTCCAGCTTTTTCTACTGTCCACACTTAGAAATGGGCAAGCTTAGTCATTCTTTCCCACCTATTAACCATGTTGACTCTATGTTAGAATTCGGCCATCTCCTTTTGATTTTCATTTGATGGACAGGCTGCTGGAGGAGATCCCATCCCCATTTATATATATTTATATATATCTCCAACCCCAATATTGATCATCCATTTTCTTTAACATGATATGCACTCTCACTTGCTAATCTAGTGACCAGAATTATCCTCACCTATATTTTCTGGGTGTATGAGTGCGTGTGTGTGTGTGTGTGTGTGTGTGTGTGTGTGTGTGTGTTATTAGTTGTGGGGATTGAACAAACCAGATCATGATGCAGAGGACTTTACCTCTGAGTGACACCTCAGCCCTCTTCAGTTGTTTCCAATCTTGAAGGATTCCCATTTGTTCTTTGGGATCTCAGGCCAAAGTGCCACATTTTCTCTGAATTGGTTCTGAAATGGCCTATAAAGATGTTGCCTCCTCCTTTTGTTCTATCATGTTCTGTCCATTATCACTTGGACTGTCCATGTGAACCTATGTTTCTCTGTTATCCTGCCAGTAGACTGTGATATCTTCCAGGCAGGATTTTTTCCCATGTATCTTTCTTATCTTTAAATGAACCAGAGTTTTCCAAGAACTGGGAAACGCATCTCCTTCATCAGTATTATTTCCTGGAAGAATAAATATCACTACACTAAAGAGTCTTTTTTTTTTCAATTTAATATGTTCCATCAAATAATTAACATTTTAAGTCAACTATTAAATATTTCAGTTATAATTCTCTATCAATGATACCTTCATCATTATTAACTGGTAAGAGTATCCGCCACCTAATATATTTTCTTAGCTGTCACTCTGCAGATATGAAATAATTTAAAGAGAGAATTGTTCAGTCCCTGATGTAGTTTCAAGGCTTGATACTTACGTTTGTGCATTGAGTTTGAAGACTTTTCTTCAGAGAGGATTTTTAGCTTGAGTTTACAGGGGTAATCCAAGGGGCAGCCCCATAAGCAGTAAGATATTTTAATCATCTAATGCAGACAAGAAAACCCTGAGGACTGGAAGGAAGCAGGGTAAGAAACTATGATTGCAAGTACAAAGATCAGGATCCCTCACTGCCGGGAGCCAAAACCTGTATTGGCTATAATTAAGCTATCTCAGCTTAGGTAATCTTTAGTCTCTGTTTCCTGAGTAACAGGTTTCTTTCCAGATTTCTTGATTAGGTGTCTTAAGGAAAGTCCCAGGCCCTAGAAATAGCTTGGTACTTCCTTATCTTTTGTCAGTTAGGGACATCTGCTATCCTGGCCTTCCTGAGAAAACNTCTTGCAGTCAGGTTACCTAGCAACCTAATTGCCCTGACCCACACCCCCAAGCACAAGCNCCNGCTATATAATCAATTGGTGAAAAAATAAACTTTGCAGCTTGATCAGATTCCTTGCTGTCATTCTTCGTGTCTCTTGTCTCTTTCATTTGTCGTTCCCCCTTCTAGGGTCTCCGTTGAAGACCCCGCTGGCCGGGGCACCTCACAAAATTAAAGTTTTAAAAACCTTAATCTGCACGGAGACCATATAGTAAAGAAACACTGTAAAGTATAAGTGAGTAAGGAATAGGTAAGCTTGAAATAAAAACATAAGGCTGGAGGTCAGCAGACCTGGACTTTACAGTTTACTTAATGGGAGGCCTTACACAAGCACCCATATACCCTGTGGCCACTGCATAGTAGAATATGTCATGGTTTGTCATGACATGGGTGTGTGGGTTCATGCAGGTCCATGGAGAGAAGACTAAGAGACACCTTAAGAATGAATCTAGCTTGGTTTGATTGTCTCTGCAAGTTTCCCCATTATGATCTTGATGCACTTATTCATAGAATCTCTCTTCTCTCTCCCCTACTGGACTCTTGGAGCTCTGCCTGGTACCTGGCTGTGGATCTCTGCATCTGCTTCCATCAGTCACCAGAGAAAAGCTCTTGATGACAGTTAGGGTATCCACCTATCTAATTACTGGGGCAAGCCAGTTCAGTTCAGGTACCCTCTCTACTATTTCTAGTAGTCTAAGCTGGGAACTCATGAAAGTTATATCAACAGCTGTAGAGCCTGCATGGGACTGGGCTGGCCTCTCTACATGGGGAGATAGTTGTGTAACTTGATCTGCTTAGGGGGCCCCCTGGTGGTGGGATCAGAATCCATCCCTGGTGCATGAGCAGGCTTTTTGGAGCCCACTACCTATGATGGGACACCTTGTGCAGCCTTGAGGCAGGGTGAAGGGCTTGGACTTGCCT